>VOMN01008488.1:0-25547 GCA_014899125.1 Orchestia grillus
ATCAAACGGCAGAGGGAAACGGCCTCATTCAACAGCTCGCGTATATGCGAAGGAACGCCATGCACACAGAGCGGCGATACCTCATTGTGGCCGAGGCGTGAAGGCCGAAACTTCTCCAAGGTATCCAAGGAATGACTTCTTGGCCATGAATACTGCATCTTTTTCTCGCTGTTTCTTGTGCAGCATTTTCAAGTTAAATTCCCCTATCACATGTCAAATTGGTAACATTAGGTCTTCTATTTCAAGGGTTATTTTTTATAATTCTATTGCTATGTAAGTGATAAAATGAAGCTGAAAAAATGGAAAAAGAATTTCTACTTAAATTTAGACTAGAAGACCAAAATATTAGCGTTGTAAAGCAGGTAAAAATCACTTCTAGTTTATTTTAAAATAAACGAAAACTATTTCTAAGTCGACCCAATATTGTAGCTAGTTGAGCTTCGGAAATAAAGAAGAGCTGCCAAGCAAGTGCTTCTGCACACGAATAAGTAACTGCTTTCGTTAGACAAATAGTTTCTTCTCTTATTTGTAATTTAATCACAGTCCATTTGTGGTAACTCTCTTAAAGCACCGAAGAATTCCTCAGCGAACGTTTAACACTTAGCTTCCGGAGTGGGTCATATATGTATGGTACACGCGATCATCTAACCTAACCTAGCCTAATGTAACCAAAGCACTATCATGTATAAATNCAAATTTGTGATACCAAAATCCTTCATTTTTAAATTCACAGTAGAGACATTTGTTGGCATGTAATTTTACCCGTGTGGAGAATCGTAGACAAAGTGTTAATGTTGGATTTGTTGTGAGGTCTACCAGGAGGAAAGAGATATGCAGCTGATAATGTCTGTCCATATGGGTATTATCTTGGCACTCCTTTAGCAGGGCTTATGGTAGGAAACTATTTAGGCATTGGTTGTGTGTAGAAGGTCTAACTTTTTTGTGTTTCTTCATTGTTTTTATGGAAAAGGTTGGGTAATCTAGCTGTTTAACGCAGTTAGGAATTTGATAGTCCATGTGTTCCCTGCCATAGTTGGAATGAAGTAGTTTTTAAAAAGTTGCAGTGGTTAAACTTTATCTGTGACAATATTGAAGAGCTCATCAAGCTATGGCAATGTCTCGGGTAAATTATGGTTTTCCAATTTTAACCATAATCTGCGTATAGAATTCCTAATCTTTAGCACTAATTGCATTTCCTGAGTAAACTGTTAATGGTCATAATATTCGGTTACTTCTTTACTCCTGCCTTTCAAAGATAGTGCTTTCCATTAATTCATCTTCGAATGTATCCGGTTATTAACACGGTAGACTGCTGCGTGATCCACCGGTGGTCACCCCGCCGTAAGGAGAACGCGCGCGTGGAGGTCACTTCGCAGCCGACGTTTAAGAACGAAATGTCCGAGTCCCTTGTTTACCACGTTTGACAAATTACAGCTTCATTTTTTTATCAATTCTTGATTTTACATCGTTGGACAGTCTTTTCATTGGTTCAGTTCTTGGTGCCCTATTGTTATTTAGTTAGTGTAAATTAATATTTTGAAACCCATGGAATCATAAGCAATTCGTATTGTTTGCAAATACGAGTTCTATCGTGGAACAAATGCCTCTCAAATTGCTCGAAATATCATTAAGGTATTTGGTAAGGATGTGGCGAATGAAAGCGCACTGAACGTCGATAGTTTGAGAGGTCCGGGTCTGGTGACTTTAATCTCGGAAATCAACCGCTGTAGTAGACGTACCCAAGATCGATAACGCTGAGCTGAAACTAGTAGTGGAATCGGATAACCACTCGCGCGTAAGCAGTTGGGTTTGACGTTTTAATTCCTGTTGTATTGGATCATGTGAAACAAATCGGAAAAGTAGAGACGCTGGACAAGTTTTTACCGCTTGAATTGAATGAACTTCAAATAACATGTCGGCTTGAAACTTGCTGTTCCTTGTTTACATGGCATAACACGGAAAAAATTTTGCTCCGCGTGTTGTTACGTGTGATGAAAAATTGTATCGTTGGTTATTACGTTTTTCAAACACTAGACAACTTTTTGCAAGAAAAAAACTTGGTATCTAAAGGAAAACGAGTCAAAACAGCTTTTTTCAATGTCAACATTTCTTGCTTTCCAATATTCTTGGTTGCTTTCATAAATAAGCTACTGATGAAATGGCAAAGCTGTATTGATTATTTTTGTGCATATTTTGATTAAACTGCAGTGTTTTTTGTGTGAGAGATAGTAAAATAAAAGTTCTTTTCAAAATCGGCCTCTCCATTCCAAATGACCTAATATCTATTGAAATTACTTCTAGCCAAATGAGTAAAATTTCTGGAATATTCTATGGGAGTTTACTGCGGGTGATACTAATGTTCTTATTTTATATCTGAACCTATGAATTTCCTAGAAATGTTCTTAGCTACTCAAAGTATTATATTTCGTTCTACTTGTAGCACTCGAACTTTTGGTTAGATTTTTTAAACCTTGCTTTTTCATTTTAAGAGAGAGAAATCTGCATATTACACAATCGAGATTTTATTTAGTTTTTTTTCATTGCTATTTTTATTTTAAACTGCTTTCGTAGTTTATTCCTAGTCTTGGCAGGCTTTAAATACTATGACACTAAAACTTGAGTTAGGTACAGTTTAGGCTGCTGTGAGGTAAAACTTTAGCTTTGTCTCTAATAATTACTCTGTAGTGATCTTATTAGGTTGGTACAAAAATAATGATCTAAGTGCTAGGTTTAAAAAATACCATTTTAGAATAGTATTTTCAGTAGATTTTTGGTGAATTTAGGCATACCTGATAATGTTTTTTTTATAATTCACGTGTTATTTCAAACAAAACATTTAAATCATATAAGCCTTTAAAAACGAATAAAAGAAAAAGCTTTTTGCTCACTTTTCTCGCAGGAGTTCAAACTTGTGCATAGTGCCTCCCAAAATGATGTCAGTTTAAACAGAGCATGGGGGTGAGAGGTCCATAGGTGGTCCGTCAGTATGAAAATAGGTACACAAATTCTGTAATGGTAATGAGAGCGTTGGAAATCAAAAGTGTAAAAAATATTCATGTTGTGTTGACAATGAACATCTGCATGATAGTGAGCGTCCACATTTTGCAAGAAAAAACAGAAAAAATTTATAGACATGAGTAATGAGACTCTGCTCAACATCCTCCTGATCTTTCCTCTTCTGACTACCATGTTTAAGAACTTAAGTACATTTTTGAATGGTAAAACTTTCAAATCTAAATCAGAGGCGGAATCAGCTTTCTATGGTTTTGTTGCATTACAGCTTGTAATAAGTTTTTATCAAAGAGGGAATAAATAATCTCATTGATCAATGACGGATATGCATAGATGTCTACATTTCGGGTAATTTAAACTCATTCACTGTTCATCATTCCATGATGAACATTTTAAATTGGCCATTATGTTTGTAGCAAAGTAATAGGTGGTCAAAAAAGTCAATAAATTCCATGATGCTAAGAAACTGAAAGTATTCTTCTCTATATATGCCGTTTTGATGTGGTTATTAGTTAAAAGTGAGTTACTTGACAGTTTTATTTAACATGCTACTAATAATTATGGAGTAATTCACTAGCGTAATAAAATTTTGCTCGATCGTATGAAACTTGAGACGTTCTTGTTGTTCTTTGCTGATATAGACTTTACAATTACAGTTGAACAAAGCTCGCTGGTCGATTGACGAGGTTGAGCTATGGGAACTGAATGAAGCATTTGCAGCTCAAGCGGTGGTTGTGATCCAGGAGCTAGAAGTAGATCCAGCCCTAGTAAACGTGAGCGGAGGTGCTATCGCCCTTGGCCACCCAATTGGAGCCTCAGGTAAGTGGCGCATGTATATATTATCTCTTCTGTGGCATGAATTGAACAATTGTTGAGATTTAACTCTTTAGCTCCAACTTTTGCGCGAGTAACTTTCAGTATTTATTTTTTATTTTTCTTGTTATTATGACAGTTATAAAGTGTCATACTTGGAGCCAAAATTTGTCAAAATAGTTGCAAATGATTTCGTGTGTGACTAATATATCCCTATAGTATTAAAATAAATTGAAATATGGGAGTATTCTATCCCAACAGTATTTTACATAGGTATATTTTGTTTGAATTCAGGAAATTGTGGAATGTAAACCTGAAATTTTATTTCATTCTTAAAGCATAAAAGCATTGATATAATATTTACTCAGAAATTATAATTTGATAATACAGGATGACACTAAAGTTTTGCAACAAAATCTTTTACTATGTAAAGTACTGCAATGTAAGATGACACACCTAATATTTTCAAATTAAATAGTATTCTGTCATCTGCTGTAATAAAATCAGTACTATACTGTAGCAACGTTTCGCAATACTTCACAAGAATCAAGAGATGTTAAACTATTGCTATTTTAATGTACCACACCTCTATTTCAAGACATCGCTGTTTCATCTTCATGTTCAACTCAATGTTCACGGTTTATTGTCTTTACAAATTCGTTGAAGCTTCATTGTACCACCATTCAAGTTCGAATTATCGATACTTCATTCTGTATAATTCTTAATAGGTTCTACTATTTTTACTCATTTCACAGCCGATCTGTACATTGTAATTCCATAAATTTTATCAGTAATATGCAAAGAACCATACGATGGTTTAAGGTACGATGGTTTAACCATACGATCACCACTTCGCCCTCAACCATAGGTTAGTGAACTAAGAACCACAACTGGAGTCTTAACGTGACATTCACACCTATTTTTAAGGTTGTAGTTTTAATTATTGAGAAACTGATGTGACCCATACCTTGAATGTGACTGTTTTCGGAATAAATGATTTTTTTATTTCACACTAGAATTCGGAGTAGATTCGACTCTGTTATCATTTTGCAGTCTATCTTATGTATTAAACAATCTAGTTTACAATAGCCATTTTGACACTGCAATTATTATATTAGAACCTATGCTCAAAGATCACATTTTTTAGGTTAATATTTAACTTTTCGTATGTAGGAACGAATTAAGAATCACGATCCGAAGTTTCAATGCGACTTCCACACGAAATTTCCAGGTTGTAGTTTTACATATCCCAATTAGAAGTTACATCCAGACTTTCACGTTTTAATTTTAGGGCTGTACTTTTACTAATTGAAAAACCGAATGTTATATGCTTTGTATGTGACTGATTTCTGCATATTAAAATAGTACGGCAGTGGAAATTGAGCGGTCTGCTATCGTTGAGCTTCACAGGGAGGAAAGTCTGCAACTGAAATTTGGACAACCTTTGAATTTTCAAAAACAAGGACTAGTTTCGTATACTGCACGACCGGTAGCGTGAAAGATCGCACCAAAAACGGTGGTCCAAGAACAGTAACGACCCAAAAAATCAAAAATGAAATTGCCTCAGGAGTTGCAAGGAACCCCCAGAGGCCCATGATAAGACTGCAAAGCTTGGTGTATCGAAAGAATCTGATAGTCAAGTAATGAAAAGAGACTTTAAATTCTCCCCTTTGAAATTGAGCAACATTTATTTCCTTACGAACGCCACGAGGAAAAAATGATTCAAAAAAGTCGCTCGTTGGTGCCCTGGCTCGCAGCTCATGGTTTTGACTATATTATATTCGTCGCTAAAAAAATATTCCCCAATCGAACAAGCTTTTAATCGTCGAAATTATCGAGTTCTCACTTGGAGTATCTGGACGATATCTGAGATCAGAAACGTCCGCCGAACTCGAAGCTTTCGTCTGTCATGGTTTAGGCAGGAGTATCGGCAAAAGAATCCAGTGATGAAGAACCTTTGTGAACCCTCATTCCAAGATTTCTTTTCCAACCAGATACTACCCCATCACACTGCTAAACGAGCACAAGGATGGCTCAACGACAATGTTCCGGGCTTCCAAAAAAGGACAATGGCTCAACGACAATGTTCCAAAAAAGAATAACCTTCATCGAGCCCTGATCTGAATCCAATGGACTACTTACTGTGTGTGGTCCGTTTTATTTTGGCGTGAATAAATTAAGGAGCATCAGAGAACTCCTGGTAGTATCTGGTGATAAGAGTGAGCAATTTGAACATAGCACTATTTGCCACACTTTATTCAACTTTGGTGCTCTTCCAACTCTTCAACCCCTCAAAAGTCATAGAATAGACCCTTGGCAATAAGTTTGTTTATCCTATGCTGTGGGGATTAGCGCTCACATGGGGCTTTATTAGCCTACCTCAGTTGTAGATAGGCCTTCGAGACTTTTATATTTTCTTCTTCTTTCGTCTTAACTTGCTGTTTCTATACGCAGGGAATCTTGTGAAGGAACAGACCTTCTGTATAGATTCCCCGTTCTCTTCAGTCCGTTCTAAAAAATGGTCTCTGCTCTTTTGATGCGAGATAGTCTGAGCTATTGAAGCTATACTAACTCTTTGATTAATTTTTATTCATAAGTGTTCTTTTACTCATAATAAACAAAATTGTCAGTAAAATTAAAGCATTTAAAATTTTACACAGCGTCTAGACCACTTCTATATTCGTATGAAAAGGAATTTACGAGTGCGTTTTGCAGGGAGGGAATATTGATGCCCTAACTGTTTCAGAACTCATCTGTGCAGCAAAATGACGCATGTTATAATTGATCAATAATGTATGTGAATTAGGTTGAAGAAAAAAAATGTATCGTCAGAAATCAGATGGCAGGCGTCTAGGAGAGTGAGGCATAAAAGATGGTACCATACGTCAAGTGTCTTAATGTAGGTGGATAATATTTTGAGAAATAAAATGCAGGTTTAGGCATTCATTTAATTATAGAATTGTCAAAAATATAGCCTTCTGTTCTCTTATTTCAAGTATCAAAACTGTAATTGCATTAAAAGCGTTACTTTTTCAAAGGAGCGATCGATGTAACGTGCGAACGATGTATTCCGTTTTCTCATATTTTTTTCAGTGAAGTGTTTTCTGCTCTAATTGAGATGCTCGTGTAATGTAGGTCGTCATGAAACCTAACACGTATTATCTATCTCAATTTCAGTTGTTTTCAACTGTTGTACTTTAAGGAGAGTTGACGTAGAACACGACGAAAGTCCCACTTTACGTACATATTTCTTGCACCGTTTATCTAATACAGACAGCAAATGGGGTCACGCTAATCGAAAAAGCATAACTCTTTGCTTACAGCGAGTCGCGTATTGGTGACGCTTCTGCACGGCCTGCAGCGTTTGGGCAAGAAGAAAGGCGTCGCTGCGCTGTGTGTTGGAGGTGGCATGGGTATCGCCATCTGTGTCGAGCGAGAACACTAGGAGACTGGCGGTTACGCAACACTCCTCTGTTTTTTCTGTTGACAATGGCGTCATCTGTGTCGTTTACTCTAATCCAACTTTCTTGATTTTTGTAAAATCAGTTCTACCAAACGACAGTATGTCTATTTCGTTAAAGGTGAATTGAAAGGTTTCGTTTTGGGATACTCTAAGATATATTTTTGTATGAAATAAGTAACGTGCCTTCTTAGTTTTTTAGCCGTGTTCTGGGTAGTGTACAAGGTGCAATGTTAGGCTTTGAGAGCTTCACTATTATGAACGGAAAATTTTTCTTTCAATTTGAGGTATACGTAGTTGTTGTGAGTTTTTTTGCAATTTATGGTTGTTTTATCTGAGTATTCTTCGTTATTTAATTTACTTTAACGCTAGTAATTTTGCAATCTACATAATTTTATTTTCCTACTCTCAGTTCAATATTGATCAAGTATTTTGAAACAACGTATCATCTGCAAAAGTTTGTCGCTTGATCGTCTCTGTTGCGTCTAACATTTAGCTCTCTTTGTGGTTTGCCTTTTATATTATATTCTTCACTTAGTGTTTGTGTTTTGGTATTCACTTTCACATGTTGGATTACCTATTGCTGTTTTTTATGCACTTGCATGACTATTTGCCTCTAGAATAGACTGAGATTTTCAAACTAATGATTGTGATCAGATTGAGGGTTTGAGAAAGCTGGTCATTATTCATAATTGATCTAAACTGTCCGTTTTTTTCAATTTACTTCCGTTCAATTTGGTGCTTATCATTGCGCTAGGCATGAACTCGTACTCTGGTGTGTGGTGGTTGATATTGAGTTGGATCGACTTCATCATGAGAAACATTTTTTATTGTTACAATATCAAGAGTGCTTTAGATGGACGAATGAATTGATTTTTAACTATCATGTTCTGAAAAGCTCTTCCTGTTCTAAGTTTAAAAATTTCTTAACTCTCCTGAAATTTTCTGTTATGCTTGAAAATTTGATTGTAAGATGCGAGAATAAGTTTTAACCAAATTCTTTCGTCTCCTTGTGCTATGATTTTTTCTGATGCTTACGTTTTTCCAAAGTGTTCGTGTTTCCCACAGAATGTTAGGGTATTCTTAGTAATATCTTTTTTGCTGTTCATTTTACGTGAAGTCAGACACTTGTGGCAACTCTCATTTAACTGCTCGTGATGACTCGGCACGTTCTAATTTGCCTTGCAATTGCTCTCTTAGTATTTTGTTTACGCGAAATGTAAAGGTTGCTCCAGGTCTCAATTATCTTGTGCGTATGATTTAGACGTCGTGTTGAGGTTGTATGAGTTGATATGATCATTCCTTTTGCCGAGAAATGCAATACCCCTCAAGGCACTTTCTTTTATCAAAAATAAGAGAATATCTGATATTCAAGAAGCAAAAATAAATTGATATCGAAGATATAAGGTATGAAAATAAGAAAAGTGACAATCGGACCGCGGCATCCCATTTACATAAAACGTTGCACTTGAGAACAGGCAGTGTAAAATGATATGGCCCCACACAAGGCGTAAAATTCTGGTGGGTGCGTTTGGTCAGCAGTATTTGGAGAATATGTACTAATCGTGTGCTAGCATAATTATCCATATATCTATTCGTATGAAGTAAAAGACTACCCATTTTCACATTTTTGAGTTTTACATAGGGTGGGGGACCAATGTTTTTTTCAAAAACTTGTAACTTTGTAACTAATGGCCGTATGAACTTCTATGTGGTCTCATTTTCCCCGCAATTCAAATTAATTTAATGAGATTAAACTATTCTGCATTGATAGGAATAGTTCACGAACAGATGAACGATAAGTAAGAGTGTTTTTTTGTTGCCATTGCGCGAGGGCAATTCTAAAGACACAATCTACCTTTTAGAAATTATAAAAGTAGCAGATGTGTAGTATAAAAAAGGAAATTGTAGATTTTTAAGTCAAAATTTTTTAACTTTCATTTAAGCACAAGAACATACTGTTCCCGTTATAAACAATAACCAACGTAGTTTTCGATGCACTTTAGACATCGGATTCTCATTCTTAGCCTTGATTTTCTACTAGTTTCTGGATGGTTTCTAAGTTCATTAATATTTTGAATGTTGCGGTAATGCATTGTTTTTAGGTCATGTGGAGGGGTTTTATAAACATTTTTGAGATAATCCCAACGAAAAATAATCGCACAGAGTCAGATCGGGACTGCGAGGTGGCCATTCTACCACATGCCCAACTGCAATGACATGAGTCTCAAAAACTTCTGTGAGAGCGTTCTTCACGCGAATATATGTGACATGGAGCTCACTCTTGCATTCACCACACTGTCAAATCATCTCTCGTAACCAGCCTGCATCTGTGGAATGATTTCTCCGTTGAACATGTTTAGGTATTTATTGCTATTCAAATTCCCAATCGTCGAAAATTTGTCCGATAACGAGGCCTGACCCAGAAAGTCCAATTCGTACTAAAATTTTCTCTCGAAACATTCTTTTCCGGAAAAATTTCTTGGTGCCTATTTCAGAGGTGAATATCTGTTATTTTGACGATTAATAGTATTAATTTAATAAAATTCATATTAATAAAGATTAATAATAATAAAAATTCATATAGAAAGCTGCTTCGTCTGACACATCGAGGGTTTCAACAAAGCTTTCATGTCTTTCCAAGAACCATATGCAAAACCCTACTCTTCTTTCGAGATCATTTTCTAGCCATTCCTAGCGAATCTTTGGTTTGTAAGCAAATAACCTAAATCTCTCGTGATAATTCTACGAACCGTTGACCTAGGTTAATTTGTTTCATGCCGTCGAGTGGAAAAAGGTTCATTCTCTTCAATTTGGTCGTCCACTGTGTAGATGTTTCTGATGTTCTCCTTGCGAAAAGTTTGCCAGAATTTCCCTTATTTCTATTGAGCATTGTTCCATGTATCGAGAATTTTGCAACAGTTTTTCTCACAGTAGATTTGCTTACAGTTCTCCCTTGAAAATTATTTTGAAACAATTGAACGACTCTTGTGAAATTCTTGATATCGTTGGAAGTTGTGACTAAGACTATGCGCTTTTCTCAATTGCATTGTTAATGGTTGATAGTGAAGAATTTAATTTCTGCATTCGTCAAGTGAAATTGTAATAACGATCAGAAATAGGAATGACGTAGTCATGATACAGTAGTATTGCGATTCTAAAAAATTGTAATTCTTTTCTTTAGTGCATTTAGAAATGCCCTCTCGCAATGACGAAAAAACTACTCTCACTTATTGTTCATCTGTTCGTGAACTATTCTTATAAATCTAAAATGGTTAAACATGATAAAAGTACATCAAATGGCGATAAAAATGAAACTATATAGAAGTTTCCACGGTCATTGGTTACGGAGTTATAAGTATTTCAAAAAAGAAAACTTTTTTGTGGCCTATCCTGCATAATTTTTCTTGGCTTCTGTATTTGGTAGTAACTTCATTAACTCGCTCGAATTTGAAGCCATTCATGGGGAAAAACGTTTCTCATGTACGCTAGATGTTACGTTTTGAAAATTTCAGACCCTTATGCTCGAGGCTATTTCTTATCTACTGGAGGTTGACTACGTGGAAATTAAAATTTTTCTATCCTATAAAAACATCGCTGAATTATGTGCACTATTCCTTTGGACTGTGAAATGTGGTGAAACGCAAATATGAAATGTAACTTCCTAAGAGGATAACTTCTGTATCGTTTATACTCCTCGTCACATTCAGATCCACGACGTTCCCTAGAGTCAGAATTGAAGAATTTCGATATAGGAACTCAAGTTGTCGTCGTAGGCTTAACTCGCTATTCTTGCCACTTGCAATAAACCACAATTCCACCAGAGCATTCGTGCTCGTACTCACATGCCTCCATCTTATCGTTTCGATGCACGTGTTACCAACCATCAGCATTACATGCTATCTTTTCATGTAATTTCTCTATGATTATTGACTCGGCTAACCTCATATTATTTCACTGCCTTCATTAATTCCGAATTTTGTGTCTAAACCAGGTCAATCAATTCTTTAGTCATTCGAGAGATTGTGGCAATTTTTTCTCAAGGCTTTATCAGTTTTATTTATTAGTAATTATTATTACTCATGATGCGTGAACTTTTTACTTCAGCTGAATCTAGCCGGAAGAGTAAGAGTGTTTTTGCGAATAATTTTCTAATATGGGGCCTAAAAGAATATTTAATAACTCATAAAATAGGATGGAGTTGAAAAATGAAAGTATTTAATAAAAAATACTGGTTTTGTTCTGTTTACTTTTTAGTATAATAGTTTTCATGGCCCCCCTGAGTGCAGACAAAAATCAGCACGATTACACAGGCTCATCATTACGGCGCTGGTGTGATAAGGTTGAGTTCGCTGGATTTCTTCCGTGATGTATTCTTCGAGCTGGTGTAAATTTGGTATTTTTTACGGTAAACTCTTCCTTTTAGGTATCCCCAAAGAAGAAATTCATCAAGTGATAGGTCTGGGGACCTAAGCTGGCCATTCAACATCGCAAAATTTCCAGATAATTTTACCCGGAGAATTCTCAAGCAGAATACTCATATTTACAGCAGTCGTATGGCACGTGGCTTTTATGCCAAACTGTGTACAAACTAACTATAAACTTAGGCCAAACTGGGTTACAAACATTTCAGATACTGTAAGAAAACTAGTATAAAGCAAAGTACTATAGAACTAGTATTTTTCTGTATTTCATAAATAGTTCGTTTTTAAGAATCCGTTCAGTAATATAGAAATTATTAAAGCCCCATATTTTTAAAAATCGCCCTGTATATGAGAAAGAATCTGCATATTTCTGTGCTTAAATTGTTTTCTCTTCTTTTCCATCACTAGCTTTATAATCTGCTACGTGTATTTTTTAACTTCTCTTGCTCACAGCTCGTGTGTCCTCTTCCGTTCCTTGTACTCTCCTCAGATCTACTCTTATTATTCTGCAATTTTTATTTGTCGTTCTTGTTATGTGTATAATTTAAAACAGAAGCTGTTTTTTCCATTTATACAATGTGTTCTAATAACTTGGCAGGCTTATTGGGTATTTCTGCAAGTTATTTTCTATTACCACAAATGGGCAGCTGAAAACTAGTGGATTATTTTCGTTGGTAGCGTAGACATCACGAAGAGCTTTTAGAATTGTCGATCTTGCTCTGAATAAGATTCTTCAAATATTTTCTCTGATGCATATCACCAAAATTGTGTGGAAGAGCTTTGCCTGGTATGAGGCACGTTAGCAATCGAAATTGAGACAGTGCTTCAGATTAATTTTGCATCATAGAGTAAAGCACTGTGTCGCGGGCAGGAGTGGGGCCGTGTACTCGTGGGGCCAGGGTAACAGTAAAAGCGTGTCAGCCATTCAAATTGTTGAAACAGGCTTCAAACGTTCAAAGTGGTTCATTTATTTTATGTAAATGACTTTCTTTGTATCTTTATTCGTTTACTGGGATGCACTGTCTGTGGCAAGACTTTAGTAACTATTTTTACGCATTGCAGTGTGAATTATTTTTCTTAAAGTACGAATTCAAGTAAAAATAAAACTCATAAGATTTTAAATTGATTGACTTGATTTGTTTTTTTCTAGAATAATATGAAAGTAATTCAGTAGAAATCAATATTTGTCTTTTATAATATTCAGTATTTAACAGATTTTGGACAGCACTTCCAAAAGGATAGCATCTGTTAAATAGAACTATATAAGTGGTGTTTTCTCATTTGTTTGGTATTTTTTGTACATTCATTTCCAAATTTTCTAAGAAAAGTTTGTTATTGCTCGAGGTTAAGATTAAAATGTTTACTAAAAATTTTTTATATTATGTAGAAATTTAAATTTAGCTCATTTCGCAAACTCTATGAACCTTTGCTCTATGCAGTGGGAGTGTACATGTGCGATAAAAGCTCTGACAAAAACTGCTGCCAAAACCTCATTTTCGACTTACTGCTCTTGGGCTGTAACCTTCGCCGATGCTTCTTATTGGTGACTAATCATTTTTTAGCCTTCAAGGACATATTGCTTAATAGTACAGGACGGATCTGTTGTTACTCTTGTCAGTGGTGGTAGTAGTAGTAGGCGTTCCTTGACATCGCTTATTGCACGATGCCTGCGCAGCGCAGTAAGGCAGCCACCTCCACCGGATGGGTCCAGAGCTGATGGATGGATGTAACGTGTTGTTGTCTAATTGCCGCCAGGTGGTTACAGTCTAAAAGATCTTGTCGATCTGATCTTGTCAAGGGTTGAGCCGAAATGCGTAAACCGGGCGCTGGATCCCGTCAAATCGATACTTCAACAACATCCTGGAAGTTTTGCCCTCACTTTTACCTAAGTGGTTCTACAGGATATCTCAAAATAAGTAAAGGTATTCGTAAATAGCATCTTACAAGCTTCCTACTATAGAATCCATGCTTTTTCTATGAAATAGTGGTCTTCAACTGTTTTCGCATTTGTATAAGGCGAGACTTTCATATTTCTTCATTTTCCTCCAACGTTCGTAGAGGATGGAAGGGTACTTTCTAACTCACTTACTACAGAAGTATCATAATGCTCTATTTCTCTGTAGCATTTTATTTATATGCGTCTTATGACTATGCAAAACTCGTACTTATTGATGTATTCGCTTGAAAAATTTACTGTCGCCTTATAATACAGGAATTGTAAGAGTTTGGAGCTGATGAATAGCGTCTTTCACTATTAGAGAAAATAGGATCACATCCGCATTTTGCTAGCAATTATATGTATACGAGTAAGTCGACAGTATCTATAGCATTTTTACAGCGTAATAAGCCAAGGATACATTCCGTACTCGCTCCGTGCACGAACCTAACGAGATGAAGCGGGAAAAAAGTTTTTCACCGTTTCCATTTGAACGTGAACAGTTCATATTGAAGGTATGCTAGCAAGATCGGTACAATGTTTGGAAAATAAAAGTTGTTTTTTTATGTTTCAGCTTCAAATAAGGAAAGTATAAAGTTGAACAAGGATTTAAGTTAGCCGAGGTGAAAGAAATGCGAAAGTTTATCAGTGCTAACAATGGGAATGTATGACGAAGACGGACAATTTTGGAGTGAGTGTGTTAGACTGGTTTGAGGTATAGTGTGTAGAATGAAAAAATATGCTCTGTAATTTAATAAAATGTCGCCAACGGTGTTTTCTACACCATTAACCGCACGGATTCTTATTCAGAGGTATGGGGTCTCAGATGAATTGAAAGCATGTAGAAGATATTTTATCACTGAGAATAGCGTTTTCAAAAAGAAAGCCTGTGCTATGTAATAATTGGTTACAGTACCTGGTGGAAAATTGGAGTACATATAATGAAGTTGTATGTCATGAAGAAAATACTAATTCCTATGTTAGATGTGATGTCTGAAAATAGGCGCAAGACATCGCAGAATAATTGGTTCATGTGAATGTGGTATGGTTGAATGGTGCACAGCTGGAATAGAACATAGGTTGAGGTATGAAGTACAAGCCATAGAGAGATAATGAACTCGTATTATAAAAAGTAGGCGGAATTTGGAAAAATTATCAGTGTGTGGGTGCAAAACTTACGTAATAAAAGAATAGAATAGAAATTTAATGATAGACTGAAGAACTGCATTAAGGTTATATATTTCATCCGCGTCGATGCAGCTGTTGATAAAATTATTTTAAATTTTTTTACGAGATGGGGTTCTAGGTTTGTTCCATGGGAAGTGGAGAGGTCCACATGTCAACATTCCCTTTGCAGTGAAACGAAAAGAATAAGGATTAAAGCTTATACATGAATAATAATTGAAGTTACTGTAGAAATGTACAAAAAATATTGCGAAGGACTATGGAATATTCTGCAGCTGAGTAAAGTGATAGAAAGAAAATCTGAGTGATATGAATGTTACAAAGCTGTACCGAGTGAAAATTAAGTGCTACTTTCAGATGGTGAATTGGAGCAGTTGAGGCGAGCCAACTTGGATAGTTGCTGATTGTAGAGAACCTGAGTCAAGCGAAGGAGCAATTACCAGAGAGAGAGTGTGGCAGTGAAATCTTCCGCAAGTGACTAAAGTGGTTGAGGAGGTGAGGGTATGAAATAATGTTGTAGAGATGTGCTGGTAGTTTATAGGTCTTTTCAATGCAAGTTTCGTTTCAAAACTTGTTCTGGCGAATTGTGCGGTGTTTCTTCTCTGTGAGAAGCAGGGTTATGTATAGAAGCGTAATAATTTTGTGATTACGCTTCGTCTGGAAAATGGTTTTAGAAAGGAAAAAAAGGTATTTTATGCCTTTGGGAATTTCAAGGAAGTTGATAGAAATGTTAAAAAGTTTTTTAATTCGAACGCAGTGGATTTTCTGTGGTAGTTAAGCGTGTGTCAGAATTCGAAATGTAATCAGTCACTTGTTTGGGTTGTAACGAGTTGACACAGGGTTTTGTGTTATTGCACGTTCATCAATTGCGTGTCAAAAATGTGAATACCAGGATTCAAAATTTAGGTCCCTAATTAAAAAATGCATTAGAGTTGGCTCGTGTGCATTAATGTGTATATGAGCTGATTCAATTGGTATATGTGTATATGAGCTGATGGCGAAACCCCAATATATTGTTCAGAGGTACAGAGTGAGTTTAAAAAACCTTGATTAATTAAATTTGTAAGCGAGTAAACTTAGGGTTACTGGTGTGCGAATGAGAATCTTTCAGAAATATTTTAGGAAGAGAATAGTTAGTATGCCATTTTGTATCGCTGCGAAAGCAAAGATCGAGACGTAATGCCGTAGCATAAAAGAAATAGGCCAATATGCATTTGGCTATGATTAGTGTATTGGTACTATTAATCATGTCTTGGAAAGAATTCAAAAAGAAGCATGTGTGAGTTGAGCCAGGTTTGTATGAATGACGTGCTTGTCAAGCTTAACGGTTGTTAGATGGAGTGAAACACCTACACCTCTAGTAATTCTTGTGACTCTGACACAACTCTTATTTTGGCTTCGTCTCGACACATTCCTGTTTTTTCGTTATTAGCACGTCACAAAATTACCAATCAGTGACAGCCGTCGGGTGCTGTAACGGTGGCACTAGAGGAGACTTGTCTGACGCAGGAAGAATCGCGATGTATCACAGGATGTGTCAATTATAAGACAGGTCGTTCACAGGTGCTTTGCTTTCGCTACTAACACTCCGTGACACGTAGCCTGAGCGGCTATGCGGAGTTGACTACTGCGAGTATCAGTTGTCAGCTGTGACGGGATTCGGATGTCAAGCCTCTGGCACGGAGGCTTTTTTTTAGCATCTATTTTGGTGACTCGATAGTATCTAATTTTTTAATCAAAATTATGTTGGTCACACAAATGTTGACTTTCCTAGAGTACAGCTGACAGCCATAGTAAAACTCGGGAAATGAATGGCACTGCGATTTTTCTTCAGTCTATTAGACTCCCAGCGCAAATTCCGAGCTCATTTCTCATCAGATACGGTACAAGTGTTCTCAATTTACTTCTCTTTCAGGGTTTTGCAGAGGAAATAATTTTAAACGACTATAACCTTCAAAACCCTCCCCCTAATTTTGTATCCCGATAAAAATTTCAAAATTACACTATATTGCATCTGGACTATTTTATTAAACTCTTCAGTATTTCTAAAGAGTTAGGAGTACTTCTTTTTGAGATTGTTTCAGCCTCAACAATAAAATTTGGCTGTTTTTACGTACTTTAGTTTAAACTTGATTCAAAGAAGCTTAATTTGTTAGGATCGCATAGTTGGGAGTGGCTACTGGGCATTTTCTTCCGTCAGCGACAGATGCGCTCGTAATTTAGTATGTAGTCTTTGGGAGATAAGGCAATGTTTGAAAGAAAATTATTCCAGTGTTCTTATCGCAGAGCTTTGCTCTTAAACACTTACCGTAGTGGAAACGAAGTTTTTGCCTCTTGATGTCGTAGGCTTCTCTTTGCCTTGACGTCTCCCAGAAATATCGTCAAAATCGTGAATCTCTAGAGCGATGATGTTAATGTTATACTTCTCCATACTCTGCAGTCTCTTGTAAAAGCTAACTGACCGAGTTCACTAACCTTTTGCACGAACATTTTATTTTTGTTTCTCAACGATTTAGGCAGCCTTTTCACTGCTTGCTTCAATTGAAATACTCGCTCGCCTTGATCGAAAGCTTAACGTTTGACGTATGAGTTTACATGGTACTAACGTATTAATTTGCAAAGAAAAAAGGAGTATCATGATTATTTGCCTATTTGATTAATAAATAGCTCTCGCAATGTTACTTCAAATATATCGTTCCAAAGTTATATGAACTGCCTTTCACTTGGCATTAAATTATAGGTCTCAAAATCTTGTCAGTAGTGTGAAGTAATTCAACATAAAGACAAATTTAAGACGTTCCCATTCATAATTATAATCAACAAAAAATCACGGAACGATCAAATTTAAAATTACTTGGTTATTTTACCCATACGTGTATTAGCGCAATCCAACCGATAGAAGAAATGCGTTTTACAATTCGAATCAACTAAAATGCAGTAATAACAATAGCGAAACTGTAGTACTCGAACTCTGTTCCATATACGTTCGTCATTTGAGTTCTACCGAATAGCAGGAACATGTGAATAGACTTCGTTCTAATTTCTAGTGTGAAATTTCCCCATACAGAAATAGCTTGTTCTTGTGCAGTCCATGTGCGTGAATCGGTTTCTTCTTAGCACGTTGACCTCTCGCACGAGTGTCCGTTGTCTGAAGAATGAATGCAGAGATATCTTGTACTCTTGGCTATAAGAAATAGAGTCCCGTTACAACACAGAAGCTGGATGTTTGCGACCTAGGTAATCGTAGTCACAATTTGTTGCAACTAATATGTTGACAACAGTAGATAAACAGGCTACATTCGATTGTACTTGTGAAATTTCTTTTCAAGTTCACGACAAACTGACCCATAACCCAATTTCTTGAGCGTAAGAAGACCACGGAAAGCTACCTAGTTGTTCATCAATAGTGGAATAAATGTATGAATATTTACTTCACTCGAAAAATTCAAATTACTAAACAAAATTTGTATATTCTTTATTCAATGACGCCCAACAATATTTTGGTTGAGACTTCACATAAAGCTACTTTCGTGTAATGGTTCAATTAACTCAAGAACAACTGTGATAAATAACCACGCATTCAAAGTTCGTTGGTCACATTATAAATTCTTTCGCGTGAAGTACTATGTGAAGAATTTGGGCTTTGTTAAATGATTCTACGTACCAATGGTCAAAAGGAATTGAATCTGCTGTTTCAAACTTGTCGTTTGAAATTTTAAGGTACTCTTAACCTTTAAGCACAAGAGGAGCTAGTTGCGCATGTAGCAACCAGTTATTTAGTGCATCGGATTTGTTATTAGGTTCGTATAAATTATATAAGTTTTTACATCGTCAAATAAATATTTCAACTTGTGTGGCTGAGAAAACTTTTCTCCTTCGTTTTCAAGTTCTCTATTAGAGTTGGGATCCATACCAAGAGGAGCACAAAAATAATGCCGTCAGTAATTCAATTTATTTTGTTTGATAGGACTGATAAAAGGTTATTTGCTAATGTATTGTATCATACCAGTATGATATATGAATGTAGAATACGTGAGGATGTTACAGCAGCAAATTTCTTCGTTAATTGATGTTCAGCGAAGATACAAGATTAAATACGGTCAGTATTCCTTTGTAAAGAAATAGTGACCCGTTCGAAATTGAAGTACCACGGTCTCCCTCCAATATCACATAAAACTATTACAGAAAAATCACTGACGGTATTTGAGCGATATTTCCGTACCTTGTCACTCAACGACAATTACACCTGGAATAGTCAACAAGATTACACAAACTTTTATGAGAAATAGAATGCTGATGAAAGTTAAACAATTTCCCGTTTCTTGAATAAAAATCAAACTTGAAAAACTGAAATAACGTTTCTTATATCCTTTCCAAGGTAATTTTGTAGCATCCGATATTTGTAATCATATATTGGAACTTGTTAAATTCATTCGCACACAGGCCATATGAAAAAAAATAAATCTCAATCCTAAGCTCCATGCTATCAAGGCCACATAGCTATCATTAATACTTGTAACTGTTGCATCCAAACATTCGTTTCTTTTTCGAAACCATTCCATTAACTACACCTCAATACACGAGTCAAAGATATAATAAATAACGCATTCTTAATATTCGACAGCAAAAACCATCATTTAATATAAATTCCTATCTGAAGAAGCACAAATCAACAGTTTCGCCAATGAAAAAAGGGTAAAACTGAACTAAAGAAAATGAAGATGGGCGGAGGTCACAAGTGCTGCAGATACTCGTCAAACTAAGACTACTATGGATGCCAGTTCAACATAAACCAGATTACAATACAGTTCAGGACCAAAACTTCACTTCGTAGTAATTGATGCTGATCTACAATATACTTAGAAGATGCAACCGGACAGAGTAAAAGCATATGAGCAGTTAACTGCCGCGGCCTCAGGTGTCCTGCTGGTGGAAGCTTTTCTCAGGTGTCAGAAAGGGTCAGTCTTGATGCAGCTCTATCAGAGCTGCTTCTGCGCTGCCACGACCGACATGCCACCGTACCATCTACAAATCTGCACAACCATTCGTAAAAAAATGTGAGAAGACTTCAGGTACCGAAATTTGAATAACTATTTACATTATTTCCTTACAACGTTCAAATTTTATCCGGTCTCATCGTGGTAATTATTATAAATCTTAGTATTGCCTACTTTGTCAGTTAAATTGTGTGCGAACTCGAACGCACAAATCTTGCTTCAATTATTAGGTGGAAGAATCAATAATTTTCAGCTGATCACCTTGAAAACCTGACACTGGGGAGGTAAACCCAGTCTGAGCTATCTCAGCCTCATGAACTACAGATTACCCTTTAGCATTGCGAGTTTTCGAGATGCTTGACGTGAATGTTAATACCGGGTGATACAAAAAATTGAGAACTTTGAAAAACCGCTATATACTCAAATAGAAAACAGTAATATCAATGATGGAAAATTTCGTCACGTAGATGTCCTCGTGCATTGCCTTTACTATGCATTTCAAAGGTTCCCGTTTTTCTGCGTCACCCTGTACGAAGCATTTTGACTGCGGCATGTATATACTTAAACAGTAGTTTCACTTGACTTCAACTAATGCGAATGCAATGTATTACACCGGTCTACGAATTATAAATATGAATATGGGATGGCATTACAGCTACTTCTCGGAACTCAACTGCCATTCCTTCTCGATGCTGTTGCAAGTACTCGCCTTGGCGTACTTCAATTGTTCGGGTTAGCCGAAGCGGACGATTCCCAATGAGAGTCTAAAACTAGTATTGAGAATAGAGACGAATTCAATTTAATTAATTTGGAGGCGAAAGGACTTTCAGTCCACATTTACCGCAGAGCCATACGAAATCCATACTATTTAACGTTTAGAAAAATTACTCATGTAAGGCAAACAGACATGTTTGCATCGGAATAGAATAGGATGTAGTAGCAGAAACGAGTCAAGTGGCCTATTATTGGGCTTTTCCCCAAGTCCGGTCAAACCCCAGTCCCATACAAGTAATTCATGTATTGGAAAAAAGCATTAAGAAATACAGCGCTCCCACCGTCACCGATTATCATGCACAGGCATCAGGATGCGCGTTTTAGCTTAATAAAGTGGCCTTTCAACAGATTCAAAATATTCCAGAAATATTTGTCAGTATCATCGATAATTTACAGATAGGGACTTCGAATCAGTAGTTTAAAATGCTGGAAGATCGGCTAACTAGAAATTGTCTACACGATTTTTGTAAGTTTTCACGGTGCCGACAGTGATCACTTTTTCCTGTCGTTGGTTGAAGATTTTAATTTCAACAGGATAGAAATTCAGGGCCTGGGAAGTTCTGAAAAGTTTTCTCGCAAATTTATGGCCATTATTGTTGGGGCGAACGTCAATGGCTCAACTGACATTAACTCAAAAGGGTTCTTCGAAATGGACAATAAGGAAGCTATAGCTCAAACACAAGTAAAAATTATAGCTTCAGGTGCTTCAATTTCGAAATACCATGCCTTTAACCTTTTGGTCGGAATATAGTTAGCTGAGCTAACCGCTGATAAGGGAGTAACTGCCAGTGCATTCACGTGATATCCAATTTTTAGTATTTTTAATACACTTGGAGTAACAAATGACTTTTTTTGCAAGTTTCCTTATTCGCATTTAAATTTTGACTGATATTTATAAAAAAACAGCACACATTACAAGTAAGCAGCATGAGCTGCTTACATGTCTGAACACGTTTAGCACGAGAACGACACGTACCAGCCACAACGATTGTCTCGCTACCTCTCGAGCAGGTATATAATTGACAAAATTTTATGTTCAGTTCCGTTCTCATATCCCCTTATAAACTTCCTCCTCGTATCAATACATATGCGATTTGGGATTGGCTTGCGATTGACAAAAAAACTGAACGTTTTTTCAGCAACACCTGTGCGAGAACTCTTCTTGTGAAACGGCGGACCCCCGCTTTAGCGTAATGAGTTGCGTTGTGTTCAGTCTTGTTTGCATAGCATGTTTAATAATGTCAGGTCTGAAGGATTTACTAAAAAGTAGTCCCACTATCATAAGGGTATCGTTTGGAATTCATTCAACAAAGATGTCGCTGATGCTACGAAAGCAAGATGTAACCTGTGTAATACGAGCATATTTCGTGGAGGAAAGGACTCCAAACGACCTACAGCTTCTAGTGAAAAGAGAACACACTTGGAAGCAAGTGATGTTCTCCTAAGAAAGCTCTTAGCAGAAAGAGAACTTCGCAAGCAAGAGAAAAAGGAATTTTGAAGATCAAACCTTCCTTAACTACCCTCGCGAGCAGAAGTATGGAATAATCTACTCCTGATTAGCTTCGAGCGATGGGAAGAATTAGAAGCCAAGTGAAGACTAATAAAAAAAGGTACAATTTTAGAGGCTATACTGTGACCTTTGAATTAATACCATATCAATTTGAATATCACCCATATTTCATGAGCTGTCCTGGTGTAAATGTAAGAGTAGGTAAAAAGATGGTTTCAATTCCGTAATTCATTGCAAATTTTGGGACATTGATCCCCTATAAAAGTGCATGTCATCGAATTTTTTGATCAGTCGGCTGTTACACATTACCAGTAGACATCTCTGCTAAATTCGACCCTAGACCTTCGATGATAATGGATACCACACCTACAGAAGCAGCACAAATTGTTTCTTTACAGCAACAAGTGCTTAGCCAGCGGTTTTTTGCACGTCAGCTTCACATAAGCCAATCCTGTGTACCGAAAATTTACCAACGCTTCTGGAGACTGGAGGCTCGCGACCAAAACCTAGACGGCGCGCAGGCCTAAAACCGACGGCAGGTCACCGACAAGGACACCTTCGATTTGCTCGCGCTCAACTTACCAGGAATTCGAGCAACGCGGGTGAGTTCTGTTCTCAGACTAGTGCAGAATGTGCTCGCATTTGTAGCGACAGAAAGAGCAAAGTCTACGGGCGGCCTGGAGAAGGGATATGCTCGAAGTTATTTAGCTGAAACAATATCTATGGATTTGGCTCCTGTATGATGTGGGCCGGCACTTCACTTGATGGAAAAACGGAACTTATTTTTGTGCCTGGCGGGGGACGGGAACGCAGTCGAACTTTAGACAGATAAATAGTCGATATTCTGCTGGAATAGGTCGTTTACTGAGCGAAATATGTTGGTGATAACTTTTTTCTGATTCATGATAACGCCCGTTATGACACTTCGCGCGCCAAAGCTGAGTTCTTAGGTTAAGTAGGTATATCTTGACTATCTTGAAAATGTTTGGGCTTCTATGCCCTGGCCACACCAGAGTGCCGCCGGTTTTGAACTGTCACATTACATTAACCAGCGCTCAGCCCCGACTTAAATCCCATCGAGCACTCGTGGAACGAGCTGAAAAGGAGAGTTCAATTCAAAGTCACCATCTTTAAGCATTGATGAGCTGAAATCGGCTTTGATACAGGAGTGGAAAGGTCTCCCAGAAGATTCCATCAAGAAGCTGATTAGGTCCATGAGGAATCGTCTTCCAGCAGTAATAAGGCTATGAGAGGTAACACGAAACACCGATACTAAATATTCAAAACCAAATAAAGATTTTTCTTGAACTTGTTTTTTCACTGATCCTCATTTTCTTTAATATGATTTTTCCCTAACTCTTTCACTTACACCAGGACAGCTCTTGATATACGGGTGTAATTCAAATAAATATATTAATTCAAAGTTCACAGTACAGCCTTTAAAATATAATTTTCACCAATCTTCACTCGTCACTCAGTTCTTGATCGCTCGTAGCAAATCACAAGTAGATGATTCCATACTTTTACTCGCAAGTACACATAGAGTGTCGAGAGAATGAAACTGCTACATACCTCTCTCTCAGACCATAGCAGCGAGACGGTAACCTAATCGATTAATGGAAAAGCAATAGATACTTCCCTATACTGGGCTCCGTGGTAGACAAGTTTCTTTTTGTACTTCCCTTATTAGTGGAAAGTAAATGATAATTTAGCATTGAAGGTAATATTCATACTTTACACAGAAACACCCTAAAAGTAGACGTAGGCAAAAATTTTATGGTCATAACCTACAATTTGGGAGTTTTGAACCCTACTTGTAATTATAAAACTTTACCCCCAGCATTTAGAACATGAATGGAATCTTAATTTTTTTTATTTACCATGTCCTTTGCATCATCAATTTTTCTTTGTTAAGAAAAGTTAAAGAGACGAATCGTATAACACAGGATTTAGTACCGCAGTTTCAACGCTGAGATGTATTACCAGCGATTATTTGGTTCACTACTCTTCCATTCTAGAATATGAGTTTGATGAGCATCTAATTCAAAGTAGCTCAAATTTTTGAAGCATCGGTATCGATATCTGTACCGGCAGCAAAAAGGGTATCGGTAAACCTGTAGTAACTACCTATCCTAACCTTTACCAAGGTAAGAAAACTGGCAAGCTACAAGTGTGTTTTTCCGTTATTAAATTAGCGAGATTATGCTGAAATATGACACCAAAAAGAACCTCTATGAATTCAAAGCAACTTTTTCGAGTCTTGTTCTTTCTATCATCAGTTTTAATTCCCATAACTACAGAGCGGAAAGGTTCCTCAAATGAACTATAGCTTCACCAGTGGCTTCCGTATCCTCTGCTTTCCTCGTGTCCCAATCGGATTATCACAAGCTCCCTGCGTATGAATACTTATAGTTAGGCTGTCCCATAAGCAGCACGGATTTGAATTCGACGCCACTTTCGTATTTCGAAGTTAGACATGCTTTCGTCATTTTTTGCACTGTGGTTACCTCAGCCACAGATACGCCTTCGAGATTTTTCTTTCACACCAACTTTACTTCTTTCAATTTCCACACCTTCCCGACCTCGTTTTCTTTTTCATTCTTAACTTAGTGTTTCTATGCGCAGAGGATCCTGTGTGGGAACACACCTTACGCTTAGATTCATCATTTTCTACGGTCCATACTACATGGTCCCTTCACTTTCATTGTAGCACTATGTATGATCGCTTTTATACTGTGGTGGTCACGAATACTACGGGTGAAATCTAATAAAATAAAAACATGCCTTCGATGTTCAACAAAACCTTTTTAGAAGAAAGTTTGCTAAGAATGATTCTCTCACCTGCTCAAGTTACAAAATTGTGCATAAGCTGGCAGCGAGCAAAACTGTTTCTCTTAAAAGTAAATGATGAAGTTAGCAAATGACTAGAGTCCCGAAAAGAAGAGCGCTTGAACGTGTAATCCTTTCAGCATATTAAGTTGTGCGGAGAACAGTAGAACTTGTAGACAAAATAGATCTATAGATACACGAACGAAAGAGTTAAGAACTTTAAAGTTTCATCGGGCACTAGACGAGTTTACTGATCCTTGAGTACATTACAACTTCTCATACAATCGAAGTGCTAATTCAACTAGACTTGCAGATAATGGAAGAATTCGCCTCCGCTTGCAGTATGCAAGGAATTACAACGAGGAACACATTTCCATGAAAGTACAGAAACTTTTTTACGACCATAACCTAAAATAGAAAAAGCATCGAGGTGTTTCAGTTGATGGAGGAAAACACATAGCTTGGGTGAGGAATATCAGGATTCGCTACGAAAATTTGGGAATTCCGGGTGCTTTGTTCATAGATGCCTTTTGCAGCCTTCCCACGCTTCCTCTTTTGCGGACGACTCGAGGCTGTTCAAGGAAGTGAGAAGTGTCGAAAACTGCGT
>VOMN01008490.1:0-13597 GCA_014899125.1 Orchestia grillus
CTCGCTGTGTTAGCGCTGCTATCCTGCTTGTGCAGCCCCTCTCTGACATAAACACAGTATTTTTATATTAAGACGCCAAGATATCACACAATGCTCTAATCAGAATAGCATACGAGGGATATGAACCATAGGGACTACGTATAGTCTTAATAGCCCACTCTTGCTTCCTCCACAGACTAATCTTTTATCCAGAGATCCCCGTACTCCACAAATGTACCCTGGAAGTACTCAGTATTTCTAGCACACGTTTTTCACCCGTATGATTTCATCACGACCTCGACTAAACGCTGCTTGCCCATTCTGTCTGTCTACGAGTATATGTAGGAGCCTCATCAATGCTGTGCACTAAATATAATGGAAATATTAGTTCACTTTAACGGATCTCTGTTATGTCTCGTCTTTCTGCATTGTATTCAATCGTGTCACGAATATCATAGCTTTAAAATATCAGATTTTTGGCTTACGTTAAATTTTCCTTTCACATCTGATCACTCTGTTACATTTCCACAATTCTTACCTCAAACAAACCTGTTGGCAGAACACGGAGTCATGAAAACTCACGATGAGCAGCTATATCTCTCACGTATTTATAATCAGCTAATTTAGACACAATCTTCGACTTTTCTTGCCCATTAGGGCCACTGTGGCGGTATATTTTAACTGAAAACTTCCCATGGAATAAACCATGGCGCGGTCCTCAAATAATTGCGTTGCTCTACATTGTTTACCATCGAGTAGAACTGATTCAATAGCTGCTCACATGCGCCTGCCAGTGTTTCCAACATTTCTCACAAATTTTAGTGATCAACACTGACTAATATAACTTTTAAACAGAAAAACACTCATACACAAAAGCTTGGCACGGGCTATAAATATCGCGTATGATTCCTTGATATTACATTAATAATAATTTTTTTGACAGTGCCAGAAGTAGCATCAATCTTTTTATCAACAATTACTTACGCTGAGACAGAATATATAAAGGTTAAACAAATCATAAAAGTCTCTTCACGGTACGCATCAGTAAAACAAATACTCCTTTTTGTAACATAAATGTGGGTGTAAAAAATGGGTAATTAAATTAGTTAAAAGTTTTACCTTACAACTGAATTTCAAACTCACGGCTATGGAGGATCCATGAAAATGACTACAAGAGAAAAACCCGAATTACAGGTTCTGCCCTTGTGAAATGGTATTCATTTAATAGATTAGGACGTAACCTGACGCATGACACTATGGTGAGTCATTCTGATCCCAACAAAATTAGACAATCCGGAGAGCGTGCTCCTGTCCATTTCATGCACTGGGAGCCGAGCTCTCGTATCATGGAAAGGTCGTAGTGATAGAGATGTAGAGTACGAGAGTTGTTAAGTCACGCTTGAAATGCTTTCTTGCATGTCCCTGAATGCTCTCCTGGATAACTTCACAGCACAGATTTTTTTACCAAACGTGTTTCCATTTAAACTCTCCACTCAATTATGGGTACGATAGCTAAATTTGAACCAATCCATGCAGCAATTATCATTCCAGGAGGGGAGCTTCCAAGCTTGTCCAAACATAGGAAGACCTCGAAACCTTCACCGGCGTGATTCCGACTCTGAAGTTTGCCTAGTGATGAATAACAGGAGATGTCTTGAAGTGCAGGAGAACATGAGCTCAAATAACAGAACATTGAGTATCGTATTCCAGCCCAACTTTGCCTGATACATTGGCTACTAAAGCGGAATCATTGGAATCACATGAGTTTAGCGGTCTTACGAGGTATCCTCGAACAGTGCTTGCATCAACTTTAAATATTAATAATTGTACCTATTCATTGTACCTATGATTCTATCACATCCATATGTTCTATCTATAGGAGTAACTGTTTTATGGTTAATCTGCACCATCGATATATGATATTAATAATGAATGTTTGCGTACATGTACATTTTTGTGGACACTTTGCATGTTAGATCGAGACAAATTATGAATGAATCTACGAGTGGTGTATTAAAAAAATACTCCGATGTCCACGACTGTGACCTAGCAAAAAAATTGATTAATTAGGTTCAAAAGTGAACACTTAAAAAGGCTCAAATAATTTAGTCCTTCAAAAGATAATTAAAAAAAATGAAGCCTTCATATAACGTGAGACATAAATGCTCTGCCTCATTATTTTTATCCTCTCTTCTAGAATTCGGGACACATTAGATCAGTTCTAATTAAAGACTTGTAAAAAAGTCGGGAGCGTCTCAGCAAAGTGGGAAGGGTCTGTGATGAGATCATCTTTATTCCACCTGCGTACTTTTTGAGTCATACTTTGTTCTCAAAGCCGACTTTAGAATTACTCTCTGTATCGACTCAAAAAGTACGACAGTATGACAGCCCAATATAACTCATCGCTAATGGACTGCTTTAACTCCAAAGAGTTGTTAGCTCCACATGCTTGAACGCGGTAGGATCATGTACTCAGACGATTTAGCACACAGGTATTAAGATTATGTATAATTGCACTGACCGGGGAAAATCCTATGCACGTGCAACTCATATTTTCTTTTCAATTTGCTCAAAACTATGGAAATTTTAACTACGCTCACCAAAAGAAATTCCTCAGCATGTTGAACTCATACTCTGCATTCAGTTTGCGAGCAACTTTGAAAATTATGATTGTTTTGACCTATGAAATCTCAAGGTACATGCAACTCATATTTTCTCTTGCAGCAGTGCTATCGTGTGGCATGAGCCGTTGAATTGGAGACGTTGAGAAAATAATGGCTCTGTAAAACGTTTAAACTTTCGCCCAAACTTGCCAAGGATAAGAGATCCGTCTCACAACGGCAGAGCATCAGTGTTTTTTCTCGTAAATTGTTTACAGAATTGAGAATAGAATACAGAATGAAGGTTCAAGGCTAGGAAAACATACATGAAACCATCTCAAGCTCTGGGGGTTCACGTTAGACGCAAGTTCATTATCTGAGTTTCATGTTGAACATATGATATATCAGAAAAGATATGACGCATAATTCTCAACGCCTGTTTGAGAGGTCGTTTTGCATAAGTTATGTGGATCGCTGGAAATTTCTCCGAAGAATGTTTAAACATAGAATTTTCATTCATACAAGTTTGATAGCTTTCGGGAGGATAAGCATATGCGAGCATCAAGTGACGGTTGCCCTTGCTCAAAAACTTGGAAGTATTGCGCTCTAATTGCGCGTTCATTACCACATCAATGTTGACTGGCAGAGATGATTGTCATGTTAGATATTGCTATTTTTAAGGTTATCTATATTTTAATAGGCTTAGATTTACTTTTTCAACATCTGGTAACAAACGCGGCACGAAAGACACCTGCTACAGTTTATCTAATCATGTCTTCTATTTAAGCGTTCCTTCAAACCCACGAGCACCGAACAACGAAAAAGGAAGGTTTTCATCGTGATACAAATTCAGATAGGAATAGTTTAACAAGTCGTACTGCGCACGCGGTTTTCTTGGGTACGAACAAATTCCCTTGTGTATCCCACGCTTGTGAATAAGCAAAAGCAGTATTAACTGTGGTTGTTTCAAGTCTGAAAAAAATAAAATTTGCACTAAAGAGCTGTCGAAGTTGCCTGGATCCAAAACAGCACTTGGTTCCCTTTTCAAAGCTTCAGTTTTTGGCTTTTGGCTTTTCGTATGTTTTTGGCTTTTTTCGTCCCCATACGAACGTCATTTGCGCTGAAGCCGTTCTTGGCTCTCTGTACGCTTCGATCGCGCACGCAGAAAATAATTTCCATGTTGGAATTCACATAATCTCAAACTATGGACTGAGTAAATAGGTGCACACTTTGTCCCTTACGTGCACTATGAGCATTGTGACAGATAAAAGTATTAAACACAGCGCCTGTGTAGCTCCTGTGTTTTGCAATTCAATAGGGAATATCCTATTACATAAAAAAGGAGAAGTTTCGATAAATGCAGCAACAACGACTCAGTACAGTAAACAAATTGTACAGTACTGGGAATGCAGAGTTACCAAAATCTATAGACCGACAAACACTATGTGCATTTCAACCGTGTGCAGATGTTGTGCCTGGCGGTGTCGTATGCGGTCGTCGTGCTGCAGTTCAGAGGGGCGAACTAGCGAGGTGGCGCCGACTGACCGCAGTGACTGTCCATGCTGACTGACGGTGCCGAGTGACGGTACCAACTGCCAGTGCCGACTGACCATGCGAACTATAAATTATTCTATAACATGACACCAATTCATGATATTTGCAGAGGGTATCAACTAAAGTATACATCTGATGATACAATTGATGGTCCAACTGATGTCACCAATTGATGGTGCAACTGATGACACCAATTGACGGTGCAACTGATGACACCGATCGACAGTCCAACTGAAGACACCAATTTGTGACACAATCGATGGAACAACTGATGGCACCAATTGAGAGTACAACTGACAACACCAAGAGGAAGTGCAGGCCAGCTCACATCAGCTCGCACAACAAAACTTGAGAGATCCCCAGCCCTGCCACTGCGCCCGCTGTCCACTATAATTTTACTCGCTGTAGCCGTCAGTACAGCTCCGACCGCTTCCCTTGCCGCTCCCGCAAGTCGGACTTTCGCCCCAATAATGTATTTTAATTTCATATTTCACCAGAGTTGCAAAATTGACAGTATATCACTGAAAATATTCATCTTGTAAGATAATTTGGAGTACCTGCATCTGGACCAGGAATAATGAAAGTCAACAGAACATTCGATACGTACTCTTCTAACATCTTCTTCTTCATCTTCTTCTCAGTCTTATCTTACGCACAACACAAACAGGCTTATTTCATAAATGATTGTGTTTATACATTGATGTTTACTATGCACGAGCACTGAAAAATTGCCAGACATAGAAAATAACATTTCAGAGAATATTAAATCTACCACTAGCTCTATTGACCTAGTTACGAATATTTTTCCCTGATGGTTTGCTCCCGAATCAGTTGAAGAAAGCGGCTTTGCCATTAAGTCTTAGAATTACGCCTATGTTATAAGCCGGGACGTTTTTAATTGTTAAAAATGGATCAATACATTCTGGGGACCAACTTGGTGTTACTAGTCATGTCTCCGCTGTAGTAAATTCATCACAGTTCGATATTCAGCCGAGTGCATCGCAGTGAACTTGTCGTGTTCTATGATGCACGACCCTCGGGCTTCGAGGCGAGAGTAATCGATTTAGCACTTCTTATGAAACCCTCACCGTCCAATGATCTAACATGCCTCGAATAGCTCCACGGAATGATGTTTCATAACTTAAATTAAAGAGAATATTAGGGCTGAAACCATTTGTTCATGACCGCGTGTGTTGATGCTTTATTTTTAAATTTTGGAAGACGAAATCCGCTTCACGCTCTTATTTCGGTATACTGCTTGACTCTTCTAGGCATCGAAAAATGGGTAATTGATCATGTAACTTACATTATATGACTGTGCGAATTTGTACTTGTCAAAATTTTATAAGTGTTTTACAATAGTCACTGCGAAAATGCACCAAAGGCGTCATATCTATGAAAATGAAATGAATATAAAATCTGACGTACAAACTCGAGATGACCAACATATCGTAAAATCTGTAAAAATTCACCCGATTTAAATAACCTATTTCATTTGTATTTTTATGATTTGATTGTGTCAGATGAGATTTTACTTCGAAGTATCAAAAGTACGGTGAGGGAAGTACATAAAAGTGGCGTTTGGTTCTATTGAGGCGACAGAAACTTCATACGCGGTGGCCCAAGCAGCTCCCCTGTCTGTGTGCGATGTAGAGGACATTCACTGTCCATATTCAGAGGAACACTGGTCGCCGCTCGTCTACCGAGTTCACGTCTCCATTTCTATGCAGTCATCCATATGCAATGCCTACAGGAGGCTCCATGCAAGATCTATTTCAACCATTTGGAATATAAAAAAAGAAGAAGAGCCTCGTCCTCGGAGAGTCACCATCGGAGTTGGTTCCGCAAAAGCCTTAGAGGTTTGCTCTCTCCAAATGGTTTGTGCAGTTCTGGCAAAGCGATGGTTCTTCCTTTCCAGATTGCCAAAGTTCTTCAAGTATTCCTGAACTATTGTCTTTAACATGCACCTAAGTGTTAAGCCTTACCTACACAAGGACGTCGTAGTAGAGCCGAGCGCAGCTACACAAGGTAGCACAATTCAGAAGTCTGTTCAGCAGACGCTACATTTAATTCTTAAGAGATTTATTTATTCGGTCTTTGCCTCACCATCCTGGGTCAGTACACAATAGGAAAACTATGGCGTGACTCTCTTTAATTAAGTGAGGTAATGAAATGCATAGCGTTCAGGCCCATTATTTTCTAATATACATCGTGCAGAACAATTCCGTCTTCTATGCTCCAAACAATGTACCGAGAGTTTGCTTGCGTGAGCGTAAACTTCATGCTCCTCTGTTCAGATTACGTTTTTGTTTTAGCCAAGCTGTATATCTGCTAATCAACTTCTAGTTGGTTTTGTATTAGCTTATGTTATGCTTCCATCGTCTTCGCAATTAGAGAGGGTTTGAAGTGTAACTGTGATGGATATTTCTTTCTCCATTAGGGCATGAATGTCTTAAATTCAGGATGAAAATAAAATAAAATTAGTGTACACAAAAAACAGAAATCCCAAGACAAAATTTCAAAGGTAATCAAATTTAACTTTCTATATGTCAACATCAGTAAAAGATACTCAGATACGTACTCTTTGAAATTAATTCCACACTTCTTGCTTTCAGTCGCTACCAGACCGCAAGCCCTCCTTGGGACTTTCTGCACAGTTCCTATATAGTTAAAAAAGTATTCTGCTCATATTACTTAACTGAGTGAAACAAAAGCGGACTATAGCTAAATAGCATGTAAAACGATATAAATGTATAACGTTATGAGCTAACATGTAAGTTGCCTTGAGAAGCACCAATCATTGCTTGCATCACTTAACGACCTGTTAACACAGCCATCGATTACAGACTTCTGAGTGACAACGGACTTAAAAGATGTTTTATTTTGCATCAAAAGACGACAGGAATGAGTCAAGAAATACCAAATAAAAGTATCACACTGGCATTTAGTGACACATGAGTGTGTGCGATTTACCAGAGGCGATATAAGTCATCAGACCATTTTTCAGAAATTAAAAAGTTAAACCAATTTTCTCTTCAAGAATTTTTTGTCACGGTAAAAACTGAAATCGTGTTACATATTTGGAAACATTTCCAAGCTACCCAGCTATCCGAACTAAATTACTTTTGCTCCGTATATAACAGTCTTATAAAATACGAACGACACGCTTTTAATGATGCAAATTCACACCCACTCAAATTACTTCATGCCCTGACTGTTTAGCCTCATCCAGCTCAGGTGTTGAGCTGAATGCGAGTAAAAATCCTTCGAGGCCATAAAAACTGATTGATTCCAAGAAGATTCGAACATTTCACTCGCATGCGCTTAAAACTTAACATTTATCATGACATAGAATGGACGGAACACTCGTATCACCGATGTTTTTAAATTTAGCCCTTATGTTGAGAAGACACTAAAGAAATCAGTAACATCCAATAATATACATGTACAGTGCATGCGTGGAAGTTTGAAATGCGTTACTTGTCTCGTTTTTCTTGCGTTAGAGCGCTTGGTGCTTCCACGCACGATATCTAGCGACTGCGTGTGCACCGAAACTCGAGGCAGAGACATTGCGCTTCGCCGGAGGAAAGTCGGCTCGGAAAATCATTGTGGAAGCCTTCTATTCGTTCGGAAAGGCCAGAGCACATTCGCAAACCGTCACAGACTAAATAAATGAAAGCTGTGAACGATAAAGAGAGACTTACATTCAACGTTTTACTGACACTCGTAGCCTGAGGCCTTCACTCGAGGTTATTTTTACGATTAATATCACTTAATGGAGAAGGTATTGAGCGAATTTAAATTAAGGAGCGAATTTTATTCTTACAAATTGCCTGGAATCAATCGAGCTCTATTAAAGTGTTTGTGTTCCAAATCTTCAAATTAAACTTACATAAATTCCATTACAGAATGAGCGAAGGAATTCAAAAACTAATTCATTGAACTCTACATTCAGTTTGAGAACTTCTTTCGAACGCACTGTATACAACGTATCCTACCGTCCTTCCTCGAGATCAGTAGGGTAGTCAACTATAAAAAACGAATCTTTATAGAGAGCTACACACTGTACTTCCACCTTGAGCATCCCGTCTCTCCGCAGTTTGATGCATGTCACAAAATTGGCCGCTGGCTAAGTGGGGAGGTCAACTACAGCACTAGTGAAGGCTCTCACAGAGAGACTCTACCCTATGTACCAAGAAAACTGGTAATTTTTGTTGGTGTGTTTGCTTTCTTGTCGGCTTGCTGCGAAACATTCAATATGGAGTAACGAAGGGGCTGGTATTGTTGGTACGGGTCGTGGTAAAATCCGATATGTTCTTACGCTAGAAGCTCCTCTACTTTACCTCCCTTGACTGACCAGGTTTTACTAATAATGGTCACAGGAGTTATTTACCTGTTATATTCACAACTTAATTCAACATTAGATACATAGTTGCACCTTGTTCTTGAGTGATGAGACTACGAGTGACAATGAACGTCTAATTTACTTTAATTCACATATACGAGGTAACTATTGGAAATATTCAGTAACTTTTCTCGACTTATCACTCTAAAACAGAAAAAATTAAACTTACTCAAACGAATTAACCCCTTTCGGTTAGTTACTTGAATAGCCTGATTGTACCACACTACCTCTGGCAGATTTAACGTGAGTAAAATGTACTCTAACACTTTATGTTCTGCTCGCAGAATTTACTCACTCTAGAAACGATGCTATTAACGATTGAAACAAAGTTAAATAGATCTAGCATTTCATAACAAGCGAAACACTGTAATGGTGCCTTGCTATAGCAAGCCTCTTTTAATGAATTGGAATATGCTTCCATGATAAAATTATTACATCGAGGCATTGGGTTTGCCCGAAATGACTTCTTTGTTCCAGTGTTGTATAGTCCTGAACTTCATTTTGCAACACAAACAAGAGAGTAAACAGAAATTATGGCGTAGCCTCATCTGGAAAATAACTTCATCGACTTGGAGGTGCATTAAATTCAAGACAAAGGGCACTATTTTTTGCCACGTGTTTGCGAGCACTAACTATAACAACGTGGACAATCTCACAGTGAACTGCTTAGAGAAATCGCGTTTCACTCTGTTCGTTGCCCTGCTCTTTATCACAAGCATTCAGAGCTCAAGCATTGTTTAAAAGCAGTCGAAATCACCTATCAGATTGGGAACGAAGAAGTCCAGTATTAGTTTCTGTTATGAGTGCGAAAGCTTTACTGTTTTGCGAACGGGCTTGCCAGGCCCTGGGCTTGTACCATATTCGCTCGAGTCCAAGCCCTGAAAACCAACATGAAGGTCGTCCAACGCTGCTCGACCTGTCTCGCAGATGCCTTTCAAAATGGGTTACGCTATGGCCATTTTTGCTCATCTTTTTTTACCTCATATCTCTCAGCAATCCCTACGTTTGGGCAGCCACAAGATACGGTAATGATATGTTTAACAGCGTTGGCGTTGTTATCTGGAACGTGATATGGTGGGCGATTTACCCAATGCAAATAGGGGTATCTATCTTCAAGAGACGGCAAATGGCTCGAGTATTTCAGCTGGCCTGACACCGGGCCCCTGATTTTCATGGAAAAAATGTGAAGGTGCGCTTTTTCTGGTCGTATATAACGTTATTCGCACTGGAACTTTTACTCGTATCGTGGGATATGCATCAATACATTAAAAGATATAAGAAAAATTCACTGTTTCATCCCATCAAACTGGCTTTATTCCTTTTCCCATGGCTTCATTCTGCGTTTCTGGATGTAGTCACAGTAGCACTACTGTGGGTAATGATTGAAATTATTTGTTACGAGCAAAAAAACTTGATGAGAGAGACTCAGATTTTCATGAAACGCTACACACCGACGTACACCTGCTGTTGGTCAGTGAAAGCCCCGAATCACGGCTCGAAGTTCAGGCACGGCACGTTGCTCAACAGAAAATCGCTGCTCAAAAACACGAGATGGGTCAAACGGAGGTGTTTTGCGAGGGCTTTTGCCAGGCCTCACAGCTGTGATGTGCTCGACTGGATGGCAGCGAAACTGGAGGTCGAGATTGCAGCGCAAGATGCCTTCTTGGGCCTGCTCATGAAAGCCATGGGGCCCCAGATTTTGGTATGGTTAATTTTTGGAACGATTGAGGTCGGAATTACACTATACTTCTCAATGGATAGTATCTTTTCTGGTAACAAGGAACAGGCGTTACTGACGTCGGTCGGCGTTATGCGATTACTGTACCTCTACGCTCTCGTCCAGCCAGTTGAACGACTCTCGAACTTGGTGAGAAGAAAACAATATTTGTTGTGTATCGAAACTAATTTATAAATTTTTATGTTATTGACTTAAACCTGTATGACATCATTTAATTGAACAGGCGATGCATAATAGTGTAAACGAAATAAATTCATAATTTTATGAGTTTTTTTCCAAAGGAGATGCTACGAGTGTTTATTCTAAAATTTTGCCATTCTTTCGCTTTTAGAAATATTTTATCAAATTAAGCTTTCTGAATATTTGAATATTTCTTGAAATATATGGTCTACTTTTCGAATGAGGTGCATCCTTAAAAAATTGTATTCATTCGGACAATAATCAGGTTGAATTTTATAGGAACGAACCGGATTTTCCAAGCAGGCATAGAAATATTCATCACAATTTTATGGCGGCGATCAGTCATGGTATTATTCCCGCAAGAGCGCAGCCTGACAGCGATATGCGCTAACACCAAAGGACGAGTAGGTCTTACTGACCCATTCGTCCAAATGACCAAAATGAAATGAGGACAATTTTATTTCGTTTAGTAACTGAAGTTTTCTTACCGCATAAATTAACTAGAATGGGAATGAAATGTTCGTACCTTAACTCAACAATATAATTGAAGTTTGCTGGAGTGATTTGAGATTTCTAAATAGGTCATTTTGACCCATCCGTCCTTCAAATGCTCAGATCGATCAAGATATAGATTTAAAAAATAACGCTCGTGTCAATTTCACAGATATGGCTAATAAATCTACACATTGGCTATCATTAGCTTACGTTCCTACGAACGAACTCGCAGAGCTTCCAGTGATTATTTTAATTTCTTGACCGTAAAATTTCAGAGGCAGAGCAGCGCTCGCAAGTGGAGGAAGATGGTCGTGGAGCGCCCGAGCTCGGCCGGCACACCCAGGGTAGGACGCTCTCTTCCTATTCCAGATCACTTGGACTCGATCATAATCCGTACTGATGCCGAATGTATGCCTTAGGTTACGGCGCCTTACATAGCGCAACTTAACACTCGAACGACGGCTAGAGAATAACCTACGGTAGACGGTTGATATAAAATATGATCCAACACAACGTATTTCATGTCAGAAGAAAAATACCGAAATTTACTCTAGATTTTCGATTAAAACTGACTTCTGAGCTGAAAATCTAGGATAAAAAAGTGACATCATCGCCTTTCTGGTGTTAATATATAATAATTCTTAAAGTACCTGCTAATTTTTCTGACAACATGCTCTACATAGTGAACCATTTTTGCAGCCGTGGAGGTCAGTTGGTGGTTACGATGGAAAAATAATGATGTTTAATATATGTACAGTGGAAGGGGGACACAAGTAGTTACTCACTTTAAAATTCTTTTTTATTAAACGTCTCGCGAGCCAACATACTTAAAACCCCATCTTCTTCAGAATTGGTGAGTCTTTTCTTGGTTAGTTCTGTAGGATGAAGTCATCTTTCTAGAAACGTGAAAACCGTCTTCTCAGGTCTCTTCATTCACCTCATCATTCCCATAAGCCATAAGTGTCTTTCAGCGATCTAGTAACTGAAATTGCTGTACTACCCTTCTGAAATTCGTAGAGTAAAATATGCCTAATATGTTCATTACTTGGAGTAGACATTTGGCTCAATAGTACTTATTTATCATGATAATTGTTACAAAATTTGAAATGAGAAATATTATTTCAGAGATTCAGATGGCAATAGAGACACCATTTATTAGTTAAATTGGTCTAATGATGCCCTAAAATTATAACTCAAAAACTGACGGAAATTTCGTTATAACTGATAAATAGCTAGATGTTAAATAAAAAAATGAAATCTCATCTGTGTAATTACTTCTGTCCTCCACTGTAACCATTGTTTCCGATGTAAACACATTTAATCCATTGTATTTATCCCTACTTGAAAGTGTCTGGAGAAATACCAGACTCGACATAATAAATGTCCTGGCCAGGTGGGTGTAGGTCAAAGGAATCCAGACTCATAACGATCTTGCAGTTTCATCCAAAGTAGGAATTTGAGTTTCAAGTTCGTAGCAGACAACGATATTGAATGGATATAAAATTAACTACCTGCGCTGTCCTATTCAATTATGGTGTTTTATTCAATTAAAATGAAGGAGCAGATGGGCTGCAAGCGAGGATCTTAATACCCGTGTAGGATCGTCATTTTATCTTCCTTGCATATCTGGAAATACATTTCAAACGTAGCTAAACTGCAGTATTCCTCTTAATCATTTTTGAAGTATAACTTGAGGATAAGGCCCTTTGTGAAGCAGCCAGTAGTTTTGTTGCTCAGTGCCGTAAAAATGTCAAAACTCCATTCGTGAACGGGTGGAGTGAGTCTCAACTTGAGAAAATACCTAACAGACTTTGGAGATAGACCATAAAATGTAAAGGAAAGTTACAAAAATCTGTTCCAACTGTTAGGAAAGGGACCAGAAATGCCATTACTACAGTCACGGATGACTTTAGTCACACCTGGAAGACCAAATGCGAAATGTGTGCAGGCGCTGCACACGCTCGCCTTGTTGGAGCGCCCCCTTCACCTCAGCCTGGCGTCCCTCACACCGCTCAGTCGCTCCACACTCACCTCGGTCAGTCCAGGCGATTGGAGTCCTTTCCATTGATAACACAGATGAGTTAATGTCACCTGCTAGCTAAATATTTATTCCTAGTTTTCCTTACGGCTCTGTCAAAAAATAATCATGTACATCAGGCCAGCTGGTAATAAAAGAACGTTGTTCTATTGTACATGCCAGCGTGTGACGAGAGAGTTATGCACTAAATTTGTATTTCATTTTGTGGTAGATGCTGTGCCTCGCTGCGTCCTACGCCATTGTGCTGCTGCAGTTTAGAAATGGCTAAGCTTATTAGGACTGAGCTGGAAGAGTGCTGCAAAGGGCAACTGAAGAACTTCTTCAGGAGGTGCTGAAGACAGGATGCGAATGAAGGAGTTCTGCACGAAAGGCAGCGGAAAAAATGCAGCGAAACGAGTTGTGCAAGAAGAGCGCAGCAAAACAGCACAGCAGTGAAAGTGCAATCGCACCGCGCTTGAATTTCACTATGTAATATATTTCAACTTTTTGAAGCATGCTTGAACTATTGACGCACCATTATCTGTTGACAGGTTTTATGCAATTCAAAGATCATGGTTAATACTTTACACCTAGACCAGGGGTCACCAAACTACGGCCCGCGGGCCGAA
>VOMN01008492.1:0-16522 GCA_014899125.1 Orchestia grillus
GCTTTCAAAAAAAGGGGTACATTTTTTTGGAACACTCTGTATTGTCCAACTTGTTGAGGTCAATCAATTCCAAATGTTATTGCTGTGTTCTAGTCCATTTGTTCTCATTAGTACTAAAAAGACCAATGGTACAACATTGGACTTTTTCAAAAGGCTGCTGTTGGCTTTTTGTTTGAAGCTAGGTGTAATCTTGTCACAATCAGTTTTCTGTTCATGGATCAAGGAGTGGATCCTTTATCAAAAATGTACTTGATGGTCTTCATTGAAATATTGTTATTCTTGGTTTGAGATGTATAGCAGTAACCAAAGACCTCAAACTAGGAGGGCATTGAAGAAAATTGCATTATGAAATAACATGCACATAAGAACAACATTGGGTTATAAGTTATGGCTATAAATATTCTCACTGCTGATTCAAGAATTTTATAACTAAGTGAACTAATTTTAAAATTTTAATTGGAAAAACTTCCTTAGGACAAAGTTGGGTGTTAAAATATCTAAGAATAAATTTTCTTCTTCAGTTATTATGTAATTATGTACATAGACTTAGTCAAATGTACATAGAATAATGCATAATTTAGATACAGAGAGTCCTCATTATATGGTTATTTCAAATTTTTTCTCTGTGACTATTTTCATGTATGTAGAGGGACTTTTGACTCATGTTCCACCATGTCAAAAGGCCCCCCTTCCCTGACATAAAACGAGTCACATAAGAAAAGATAAAGAATTATCCTATAATGAAGACTCTCTGTATCAGTTTAAAGAAATATGTTTTTCTTCATCAATATCTCAGCTAACAATCATACAATTGTGTTAACCTGCGTATAACCATAAATTTTAATGTTAATTTCAACTTTTACGTTAAACTTAGAAAATATTATGATTTTTTCTACATCTTTCTTTATTTACAGGTTTTTCATGCTACAGTGAACACCTGCTTGCAAGAACTCAATGTTGCATTCAGCTATTGAAAGTAAGTTTTCTCTTATTTTGCTTAGTCAATCAGTTACCTACTTGAACAATTCTGCATTGATTACATCAAGAATGAGTTGAATTTGTTTTATTACTGAAAGATACAATATTTGCTTTGTTGTCTCATTTCTGGTGTGTGTAATTTTTAATATGCAGGTAGGTCCATTGCTGAAATTTTATGCAGTGCTGCTAAATGTGACAGAGCATCTGAGGTAGTTCCTAGATTTTTTATATTAAACATAAATTTAATTTGAAACTGTGTTGTATGAATATATCACTGATGCTTTCAAACAAATGATATGTACCATCATGTTTGGAAGATGTGAAAAATTTAGTGTATGTGAATGGTATGTACATGTGATGAAATTAGGAATATAAAATTTGTTTTTGGGAGTAATAAGGCCAGAAAATTGGAAGCATGCAGAACAAGTTACATATTTGGCAAATTAACTTCGGAAACAACGTAAGAATTTTACGCGTAACATTGACCACACTCTCACCAGTAGTAAGCTCTTGTAAATCTCTGAAAATGTCAGTGAAGTGGGTGCAGTGGGTCCACATTTCATGTGGATGGAGAGCTTTGAACTAGCTAATAATCTAATCTATTAATTAGAGATGGTAATTTCACCCATTTTCTTGTGCTCCATGGGTATTAAATGCGTTTTTACAGATATAAAGTATTGGGTGTCAATTTTGGAAAAGCATCAAGTAGAAAAGTATTAGAACTGCCATCAAATGGGGATCACAGTAGATTGATGTTTGACACAGTTGTCTGTTATTGTTCTTCAAAGTTGAATGTGTTGATGAATCATCAAGAAAACTAAAGTGATCACAAGATGAATATTCTGTACTGAATTTGATATGTTAATCATATAAGCATGCAACATGACTATGCTCTAAAAAATCTATATATTTTTTTTGTATCACTTGATTAGTGCCCTTTTTCCATGTTTCCAGAATGCCAGCTCCATTTCTGTGTCCCCTTCACCTTGCCTCATGGATGACCCTGTCCACGTGACCATCTCAGGCCTGGACAAGAAGAAGATCTACACTCTCCACACCTCAATCTGGGACCAGAAAGGGATTCCTTTTGCATCTGTGGCTCACTACAAGTTAGTTTGGTAATGACAGTTATACTCATAAACTAAAGTGTGGATGAAATAAATTTGTCCACTATTTTCCCTTTGATACCTCATATTTTTTATAAAAAATTAAATTATTTATTAAGTAACATTCATGTAATTTAGAATATGGGTTTGGTTATCTATTTTCATTGACAAATTAAATTGAACATTATAAAGTCAGCTATGAAATGGGATTTTTCTATTGTCACTTAGGTGTGCCTTTCTGTCAGGAAATAAGCAGAGTATTATTGAAATATATAATTTAATTTAATTCTGTTTCCCTCTGCACTATATCAAATGTTTATCAGCATGCTAAGCAACTACCTATTTATCTTCTAATAGGCTATGTTAGCATGTCAAAAAAATGGTCATGTAAGTAATACTGATATTTTATAATGTATGTCAGTGTTTTTAGCATGTACTATGTGCAAAGAATTTTATTAAAACTTTAATTTAGCATGAATTCTTGTATCTGAAATTACAGTCACCCCAAAAAACCTTGATGAAAATATAGGAGAATCATACAAGAAGAGTAATTAAAGATGACCTATTAAATTTTAACCTACAAAATGAAGCACATTTATTGAGTTGAATATTTAGTTTTTTTCCTTTGCTTTATATGACCATTTTGAGTCGTTCTGGCATGCTGTCACTGAGCTTTTTGAAGTACTCTTAGGTCATCTTGAGACACCAGACTTTTCAGATCTTATTTTACCACTTCTAAAACGATGGCTAATTTCCATAATAGGCTCATTCTCTTTTTGTCATGCGATTATTTGTGCTGTATCATCATTCTTAAGGTATGCACAAGCATAATTACAATTTTATGAGTATTTTGCAAGAGAAATAATGAACAAATTTATGGGCTAATGAGGCCATAAATGACACATTAGAACCTTACTCCACCTTGCCACAAAATGCACTGATGTGGGTAAACACATGTTTTTGGTTCACATGAATTGCAAACAGAATCCAAGTACAGCCAGACAACTTTAATCTATACTGTTTGCCAAATTATTATTGACTTTTTTTAATATTTTAAAAATTGTTCTTTGAATTTAAATAAATTTTTCACACAATGTTGGCATTGATAACAAACATATATAATCAGTGAAATTTTCAGACTGATCTGCATGGTAGAAACAAACTGGCATAATTTTTTGTTATTTTCACAGCAAATTGAGTGTGCCAAATTATTGAAGAGGTTTAAGTAAAACTCACAAAATTGAGCAAACTACATGTGTATTGATGTTGCATATGAATATTTATGCACTTAAGAAAATGATCAAATAGATAATAAAAATATATACCCATGTATATATACAGTTTTAAACAAATTAATAGGAAATGTGCTTCTTTGTTTAGAAATAGGTGATAAATCGATGATCGATTGAATTTCTGAATTTTTGGATGTCATCAGCTGTAATACAACGAGATATTTCAATAAGTACTTTCCACAGATCATCCTTGCTCTTGAATTGGCGTTCGTTGGTGTAAGGTCTTAGCTTAATGATAGTCCACAGGTTCTTCATCGGGTTTAAATCCAGAGAATTTGCTGGCCACTTCATTTTTTAAAGTCCATTGAAGCCTTATTGTTAAAGATTCTCAGTGGTCTTATGTGCAGCTTGTGAGGGAGCATTATCTTGCATAAACACAATGGTCCTTTTAAAGGTAGCTCTTTGCCTTTTCAACCACGGTTCAAGATGGTCCTTCAGAAATGCTATGCAATCATCAGCTGCTGTTTTGATACCATCTGGTACTCTCCATAGGCTGACTAATGTTCCTCTAGTAACCAGCCTAGATCATTATGCCTCCACCACATTGTTGACATCTCGAATGCTGATGACGATTCTGTCTAGTCATTACTTTTGCAACATTTATCTGGGCCATCAAATGTTCTAGAGTATCGTCTGTGAACAAAATTTTAGAAAAGTCAACCTTCAGATTATCCTCTGCTTATTTCAATCTATTTTGAATATAATTTCTTGTCGATGGAGGTTTCGAGACTGGTTTCACGGGACTTGTTATATTCCTCAGATACCGACACCCAGTACTGTGACTCATTGGATCCCCCAATGCAATCAAAAAGTTCTTGACTGGTAAATCCAGTGCTCTTTGTAGCCTCTCATTTAATTTTCAGGTTTGTCTTCATTTGACCTTTGGCACACTTTTGTAGGGCCGGCATTGAACTTTTTCCCGGTTTGGTGACACCTTCCTATAATTTAAAAAAATTCTAAAGTAGTTTTACCATCTGAGAGTTCTGAGGCAATGGCCTTCTTTCTAATGTCACTTGAACTGCTTTTACAGTTCATCTTTTTACAAATTACGTACACCTTTCTATCAATTTGGCACCCATATTTCACTTCAATAATCACAGAGGTAGGGTCAGTCTGTTAACATTGCGCAAATCAGCACGAAAATTCCATTGGTTGCTCATGTCGGTGTTGCTAACATTAAATATTTCATTTGAATTGATTGTACCATTTTGAAATAATTAAAAAATAGCTGCATCAATTACAATTTAGCATGCAGTGTAAACAATGAGAAGTTATTTTCGTTAAATTTTCAGATGAAGGTCTCAATGTTTTTTATGGTGACTGTTGCTAGTGAAGTGGCAGGCTCTTAAAATTTGTGTGCAAAAGATTATCATTATTTGCTTCAGATATTGAACGAATGCTCTGTATTTGAGGTACTTAACTTTCATTTTTCTTATTTAAGTATATCTAGTTCTTTATGAATAATATTTGTGGAATAGCAAGCAGAAGTTCTAGTTAACATAGTTTGTACAGGCAACTCTGCAGTAGCCATAACTGATATTAATTATGGTGAGAGTCTTCATCAATATGATGAAATCTTTCTAAAGCTTGGTTATTAGATGTATGCTTTGCGTTTGATACACTGTTATGTTATTGTATCTTCTTGTCTCAACTATGCCTTCTTCAAAATTCAGTGATTAATTTTTACTCCTGGGAGCACAGAAAATATTCATGAATATATACATAATTTAATTATTGATTCACATATGCTCCTCTCGTTTTATTCTTATTTGATTCTAGCTATTAATGAGGTGGATCTCAACTGTGAAAATTGGGTGATACCTTACATGGATGTACACACATAGTAGTGCTTGTAAGCAAATGTTAGACCTCTGGTGCATCACATACACTATGGCTCCTGTCACATTAACACCACTTCTTTGGATCAGATTCTTTTCTTGCTGACAAGAACATTTATTTTTTGCTAACTTCAGTGTTATTATTTGATGACTTTCTCATGAATATATGTTCTCATCATATCTCAATGCTTGCTTAACACATTGACTGCAAAACGAGCCACCGGTGGGTCGTTTTGCCCCTGGGAAAATAATTTCATCGCAGCCAACGTGTTAAGTCATTATGCTGTTTGTTTGTTGTTGACTTGTACAAACTTGTGTTTGTGTACACACCTATGTTTCTGTACAAACTTATTTTCATGTGTGAACCTGTTCATTGCAAACCTATGTTTATGTACAAACTATTGTTTGCTACGTTTGAAGTAAATTGTTAAGTTATGATGCAATATATGTTCAAGGTGACATTATCATTTCAGATCAGACGAGCATGGCACTATAGACCTGGACAAGACTCCATCAAGAGGTGGTCACTTCAAAGGTGTGCTGCCAATGGGCCCTTTTACTCACTTATTTCCCCAGGGCTCTGAACACCTCCACTCCAGAGTGTCTATCCAAGATGTCACGACTCCTTTTGATGTGAGTGCAAGTTTAAATTTTCCCCTCATCTTCTCCTCAGAGCCAACATTTCAATGGATTATCTAGAACTGCTCAAGTGGGTAAATATTTTCACTCTTGCAAATATTAATATGTAGGTGGTACTCTATCAGATGATGTCCATTGTGGTTGATGTGAAAGTTTTAAGGGTGATGTGATAACATCGGATTTGGATGACAAGTTTGGTAATTCAATCATTTATATGAGGCTGTGTTTCAACTAGAGTGTTTGTTCTCTGACCAGCCCATTTCCTTTGTAAGTGGATAAACTGGAACATGGTAGGTGTACAAAGTAATGTGTACTTGGCATAAGTTAAATTACTCAGCTGCAATGTTATTGGATTGTCTGTTCTCACATCACAAGAATTTTTTATAAAGCGTTGGTGTAGTAAACATTTTTTTAATTCTATGCATCATTTAGGGTTTTTGATTGTCAGTGGATGTTATATTTGCATTATATACATTGTTTATCAAAAGATTATTGAAGATCTGGACAGTAGGTACTTTGAGCTTTAGTGTAGTCTCTTACCCATTATATATTATTAGTTACTGATAATTGATTTCATATTTTCTAACTATTAAGCGCAACTTCTTTTCTAAATTACTTCATATAGTTTAATCACTAATATTGATTCACTGGTTTTTGTTTCGATAATTTTAACTTCATGTACTCAGTTTGTTGTATAGCTAGATGGCCATCTACAACAGTATTTGAAATGTTTAAAAGTATTTTCCAATATACAATTGCATGTGTTACCCATGCATGTTAACGGATATTTGATGCAACATAAAACCTGGTGGTCTGAATACGTATTCCATGGGCCAGAATTTCAATTAAGAAAGTGTAGAATACTCGTGTGCAAAATATTCACATCAATGTATAATCTGACTCTCCAGTTAGTTCATTAATGTTTCTGTTTCTCATATATGCAACGGTTATAATTTTTCTACTTTTCATTTTCGATTTTCGACCCCCGAATATTAATACTTAGACCAGGACGCGCGCCACATGTGTTACACGCGATCATCTGACATTTATCCTAACCTAACCAAAACACTAACATATTGGAATACGAATTTCTAAGTTTTCATTAAATTTGTGTTCATTAATTGAATATGCTACTTTGAATTAGAATGAAAATTAATAGGATAATCAAATTTATGAAAACAAAGCCCATCATTTTTAAATTAACAAAAGAGATATTTGTCTACATGAAATTTTTGTTGTATGGAGAATTGTGGTTTAAATGTTTAAGCCAATTTTCTGCATCTATTATTTGTACAACCTTTTCCAACTATAGTTGTGTTTAACTTGTTTCAATTAATTTCTAGATTTCGGATTCATAACTGAAGTTGGCTGTATGTTCACAAATCTTCAAGGTGCAATTTCTTAGGTGAGGAATTTTTTTTCAAGGTTGTGAGCATATTTTTTAATGTTGGTCAATTACTTGTGAAAAGTTACGTATCAATGTAGTTTTTGGATGGGATCTTCGTACATGTTACTTCTAAATGTTGGCGTATTTTACTGAAACTTGTGCAATGAATTATTTGGTATGCTCTAAATAGCATGTATAGCAGTCTAGTGCAGGTATTGTAGTAGCGAATATTTGTTCTAGTTTTGTCACTTATGTGGTTTGTAATGTAAGGATTCTTTATTATATTTCTTCAGTTTTACACTGGCTTTGGAATAGTAGATGTATGATAATTTTTTTTGTTATTCAGGTGACTTGGGTAATCAACAATCTTTGTTTTTCATTTTTGAACTTTCATTTCTTTTTGTTGAATTGTGTAAGTGTGGTTTTCTGGGGAAATGTGGCCATTACCTTTTTATTTTCTGTTTTAAACTTAGCAATTGTGGAATGGTAAACTTTACTAGTAAAATTTTATAGTTTTTGAGTGGTTTCGCTTGGCACAGCAAACTGATGATTTTAGGTATTTGATTTTTGTGTTTATCTGTTGGTGTAAATTTTTATCCTCAACTTAATTTGCTGATCTTTGCCTTGGTTTCTGGGTGCTTTTTCTGATCCTTATCTATTTAAAATAAACTCTGATAGAGTTTTGTTCAAATATTTGAAATGTTCTTTTGATTGCAATACATTTTTTGGTACATATTTTATAACATTAAGATTAGGGAACTATACCTACAAAAATTAATGCTTTAGTGGCAAAGAAAGAGAACAAAATATTTTGAAATTGCACATTATTTGTCTTCTATTGATGTATTATTATGTCATAAAATCAATTTAGAATGGTTCTAACCATGTAGTGTGACTGCTGTGTACTGCGCATGGGCACGGGAATTGGCAGAGAGCTTACTCTCGCCTCAGAGCAGCTCAGTTTATAATGCTGCTCTAGACCCCCCCTCCCCCCCCTTTCCTTTCTCTCCTAACTCATATGCAGTGCAGCAGTCTCAGCATATTATATGCGTCATTCTATATTGATTATATAATATGTATAATATATCTTTTGTGTGTAATTGGTGTGAAACTTCATGAAAATTAAACCTTTTTTGTTCATTTACTCCTGCACTTTTTGTGAAGAAAATCATGTTTTATGACTTAAAAGTTTCAGTTTTTAGAGTTTCCACTCAACAGAAATAAAACGTACCTCATTCTACAGATAATTTAGAGGCAAATTCAATTGTAAAAAAATTTTTCTTTGTTTTAAACCGGTTGTACATGAAAATTTACAAAACGTGAAAAAAATTAGAATTTTATGGGAAATGTCATGAATTTTTTTTTTCAAATTGATTTTAACATCTTATGTTCTTAGCATTGAAACTCATGACAGTCCCATTTTTTTAGGCAAAAAAGGTGTGATATGAACTTTTAAAAAAAAAATGTTCTAAAAACAGTTTTTGTACCTCATTTTTTGATGAAATTGAAAAAACTTACAGGAGCAAAATGTTTTTTTCATCGAGTTACCGAAGTCAACCAAATTTATTTGTGATCTGTCCCATAAAAAAGATCTTTATTGAATGATCCCTTTAATATTTTTAATTATATTTTTAGTTTTAGTTCATGTTCAAGTTCTCATCTTTTAACTGACCAAATTCTTCTAAGTTGATGCTACTCACTTCATTATTTCTGAAGGTCTGTTCATCTCAAGATATTAATTTTTGTTTACTTGAATGTCATTCTGTTACTGTTCGATGATCCACAATCTGTAATAGGATCCCTACAAAAATTATACTGGATAAAGAATCAATGGGTACAAATGTGATATATAAAATTGCAACAGTATAGGAAGCACTGACAGAACAATATCTAGAATGCACAGAAAGCTTCATGTTGAATACAAATTAAAATTAAGAGCTTTTTTTAAGGATAGAGTTTTTTATCCAGTCTTAATCCCTTTAGTGACGAATTTAATTTGATACTGAAGCTGCATTTAGCGTTTTACACAAAACTAACAGCATGGAACAGGACCATGTGTTGTAGCTAGTCCTGTGGAGTATTAAAGGGCTAATCTATGTATCGTTGGGACCTCCGGTATTGCTTGGACAGTTGCTAAATTCTAATGCTAATGCTTTGGTTGCTTTGCCTATGTGTTTTTTAATTTTTTAAGCTATTTAAAGTGTAGATTTTCTCTTTGTTACATAGAATGTTATATAACAAGATGAAGCATGCTTATGATGATAATTTATTTTTCATTGTTCCTTCATTTGTTTTCTATCAACATTTGTATTTGCTGTTTGTTTTTTGATGTTTCACATCTTGCGATTACATTGCTCTGTTTCATATAGTGCCTTTGTTTCTATGATGATGCTATCTTCAGCTCCTTGATTCAGTTGATTTTCAGCACTCTCATCTGAAGAGTTTTTTAAAATGTCTCTTTTACATCATTTTCTTGTACACCTCAGTTCATGTGGGGCGAGTAAATTTGACATCTTGGACAATGTGGCATGGTTCGTTTCATTAACAAAAGTTGGTGGGACTTGATGTATTATTTGTTCGCCTAAAGAGTTGTCTGTCTACTCTCCAGTACAAGTTGGCGGTGTACAAGAATGCCATGGGGTACCCTTTATTAACGAAGGGTGCTCAAGCGCTTGGGCTGAAGCCTGTGTGTGACACATCTCACAAGCGTCACTTTTTGAGTGAGGGCTGCTCTAGGACCCCAGTACGGCATGGCAGGGTCCGAGGGATGCTCTTCATTCCCCCAGGTGAGGCCATGCCCTCCTCTTTGTCTCCTGCCGCTTTCATGCATGCAATATCTCCAAACTTGGTGCACAATCACTGAGGTAGGATTACCTCTGTCAGATTGTGATGCGAAGCACACGAGCAACCATCATGTTGTGTGTCTTCATATTATATTCCAACAACTCTTTTTTAGAGTGAATAGTTATTCTTTTGTAAAAAATATATTGGTTGCTGAATGGAAGTTAGGTGATAGACTACCTTTGGCTAACATCTAAGTTGTCTGCTACAAAATTTCCCATATCTAAGACACTGCTTGGAAATTGCAATATGTGAAGGATTAAGGAAGGCTGTAGAAAAAACAAACAGACTATTTAGTTTCGTTAGAAGTTTTGGTCCATTAATCCTCAGTGAGGAACGTTTTTCAAAAGATTTTAACTCCCGTCAATGAGAATGTATTACACAAGGAAACAAATAATCCTGCATATTTTCACCTGAATTTGAATGTTTAACCTAAAATCATGAGCATAGATGCTCACCTAATTTTTTCTCTCCAAATAAATGCACCACAGTGCTTTTGGGACAATGCTATAAAAATATAAATTTAGAAAAGCAAGATTAAACCATTAGGGCATTTAGTGAGAAGGTTTATTTATCAAGGTTATGCAAACAGTAGACCCACCAATAAAATAAGTTTGTTGGTCCAATAAAGAAAGGGTGTGGGCTTAAAGTTAAGTAATTTATTGTGCCTCAGTAAGCTTTAGGTTAAAATAAAGACTTTTTAACCAGATAACCTCACTTTACTTTCTTGCCCATATGGTGAAGCCATTTGTTTCATAGGCTGCCCAAATGTGCTTTAAAACGGTGTCACAAACCTCATGCACCCATTGAACTAAATAAAACAGAACTGAACACTGCACAGTATCAAAACACCTTTACAAAATCAATTCATGTAGGAGAAACACTAGAACACAATGAAGAAAAACTCAGAGGAAATATAAATATGGTAAAATGGAACAAAGGTGCTATGCTCTTATACAGGCAGTTCAGAAGAGCTTTTTCTTCATCGAAGATGCAGAGAAAGCCAGTTCCTTCAAATTCTTTACATGTCCTCTTCATGCCACCTGCACACCTGTGTTTCATAATCACTGCATCAACACGTCTTTATACGCTTGAGCTACGTACTGCTGGATTAGCGCTACTGCTGCATGATGATTTACTGGTTTGCGTTTATGGTTTGAAAGATTTTTTGAATAGGAAAGTGCTCTGCATGGTGTCCGAGTTCTTGCTGCTCTAAATGTTGTAAACAAACTACTAAATAAATATCAGCAAGAATTTTTCCTTGAAGTTAATTCTGATCGTATCAAAATGAACTCTTGCCGTTCTATTAAATGGTTTAAAAATAAATGACTAAATCAACAAACAGCCATTGTATTGTGTTACCTGCTCCTTGAGAAACTTCTAATGACATTCTGTCCACTTTGTTCTGTAATTTTTTGTCCTTCTAAAACATTTTGCCTTCTCATGTGTTAGAATTTTTGAACTTTGGATGCTTCAATCATTTCTGTGCTCCAAAATTTTGTATATAAATCTGAAGAAGAAAAAGAGCTGAATGGAATTACTGTAATTTCTGTGTGTTATGACCTTACTAAACAAGAATCCTACTATATAATAATAGCCCAGTGTTGCTTGCTTTGTTTGGTCTGTCCGTCTCTCTGTCACGCCCTGAAGGATTTAGATTGGAAACAATTCCCGGGTTCGTATTCCGAAACTAATCAGCGAGACTGTCAGAGAAGGCAGTCCTTATCAGTGATACTGTAAATAATATTTCAAGTCAGATTGAGAGGGCATCAAACATATGTCCCGCCATTTTTGGCGGGGCGCTTTGAATAGTATTAAAATACTTAATATTCACCCGTCACTTGCGGTAAAATTCTACCTTAACTTGTGTGCCCACTTGACGAGTAGCAACATATATTATACAGAGTTTCCTTTTATGAATTACCCACTTTTTACAATAATTTTTACAGTGCGTTTGTTGACAGTTTTCTGCACTCACATGTGTTTTGTTCGTGTGTATACAAGACCTTATGCAAAATGAGTCTAATGCCAAACGTAATCAAATCGTAGCCTTGAAAACCGCTAGAATATTCAATGATGACGCAACAAGCGGCTGAATGTGTGTCATATGCTGTATGCAATGTATGGGAACGATATACAGCTACAAGCACAACCTCCAGCGAGCCCATTTGTGGTCAAAAACGTTCTGTTCGTGCAAAAAGGGTTGTGCAAGTGATCAAGAAGAAAGTGATACGAAACCTTACAGAACCATGAGAAGAAAGCGAGATAGCTTAGTACTTCACGCTCATCTATGCACAGGATATCTAAGCATGACTTAGGATTCAGTGCATTCAAAAAGCAATGCAACCAATTACCTACCTTCAGCAGTTTTTTATAGAGAATTGACTTAAGAGGAGCAAATTGATGTTGGTTGACCTTCAGACATGTCCATTTCTGCCGTGTCAAATCAGATAAAGATAGTGTAGTCCGAGGTCACTCCTGATGTATTCAAGTCTTCTTTGGTTTTCATCCTGGAAGAAGTGGAAGTCAACACTCAACTTCAAGAGTATGTCGAAATGTTGGTGTAAAATGCCTTGCTTTGGGTCTCCGAAAGCTCTGAAAGCTTCGAAAGGCTTTTCTCAAGGGGGGCCCCATTACACATCGAATTTACCCTTTCGGTGGTGCAACGATCATTTTGGTATATTTTAGGACAAAAATATGTAGACTTCATCTAGTCCAGATATCAATCCAGAAGACTTTTCCATCTCGTTCATCTTACAAAATGTTGCTTCTGCTAAATCACTCGTATATGGCTGCTCTTAAAAATGCCGTTCGGGCTTAGTGGTCTGCTTTAGATGGGAAGGTAGTACGGAATTCGTGCCACTCAGCTGCGCGTCGTTTTGAGCTTATGATCAAAGTGAACGAATGTCATTAGTTTAAAATACTAACAAAATACATTTGTGCCTGTGTACCAAATTTTATAATCCTACATATTTTAAATTTTAGTTTTGAGTAATATTCTATGGGGTAATCTTTATGGGACACCCTGTACTAAGAATATTAATTTTTTCCAAGTACAGGCGAAGGCCCTTTTCCTGGTGTGGTGGACATGTACGGGTCGGCCGGCGGGCTGCGTGAGCTGCGGTCTGCCATGATGGCTGCCAGAGGCTTTGCTGTGCTCTCCTTGGCCTTCTTTGCATACGAGGACCTCGTCCCTGACCTCACACACCCCCTCGACACAGCCTACTTCCAGGAGGCGGTCGACTTCCTCCTCGCCCAGGATAAGGTGAGGGAGCTTGTAGAAATTATAAATGTTGCAGCAGCAGTGGTGGTAGTAATTGTAGCAGGGATGGTGGTTACTGGGTGCAAGTTGTACTATTTCTAGCAGTTCTTTGACTGTCTTACCCTTTCTACCTGAGTGCCTGAGTAGGATTGGTGTTTGATAGCATGCAACGTGGGTAGTTTGGGAATATTTTGTGATTTTGTTCATTACTGTATTCTCTGTGTGATGTGGGGTCGTCGAGAAGTGCATGAAAATGCTCCAATTTTTAGATTGCAGCTTCCATCCTTCAGCAGTGTAGATACTCGAGTTTTTATCTTGTTTAACTGTAATCAACGTTTTAAGAATTTCATTATTGACAATTTTTTGCATTGGCTAAGCCCCCTTGAAGTACTTAGTTAATACTTTATTGTAATGTAGTATTTTAATCGCACAATATCAATTTAGTGGGGGACCTTAATTGCACACCAGTTTCCCATTTATCGGGGCCTTTGTGTCATTGTCGGACGTGAATGTGGGGCAAATTTTTTAATCAAATATCAATAATCATATTAAGCGGTATAACCAGTATCGTCGGTGTAAATCTGTCATACTTCTTGCCCGTTCTCATAACGAACGCAATAGTTTTCCATATCAGCTTAAATGATGATAAAATATGTTCCCGTGTTAATAAAAACGCCAGAAGTATCATACTTCAGGCGGTACCAGCAACGGCTTACGTTGAAATGACTGTCAGTGCGGTGTATTTGAGGCTATCAGTGCTGCTTTGAATAACTCAAAAGTAAACTGAGGCTCGGTGAGGCCAGTGTTTGCCAATATGCCTTTGTAACATAATTCGAAACATGTTCACTTTACTTGAGTCTCTTAAATTGCGGATTGTAATTTTTGTCCTTTATTGCAGGTTGCCAAGACTGGTGTTGGTATGGTCGGCCTCAGCAAGGGAGCAGACGTAATATTTAGTGCTGCTGTGGACATTCCTCAGGTCAAAGTGGCAGTGACCATAAACGGCAGCCTCTGCAACATTTACTCTCCCATGCACTTCAAGGACGGGTCTGTCATCGAGGGGCTCAAGTTCGACATGGGCAAAATCCTGGTGGGTTGTCATCTGCCTTGTAATCATCGGGGAATCGGTGTGTAGGGGCATGATTTATGCCTTAATAATTTTTACAATGGTTAACATTTTACGATTTCTTACGTTATTGTTTATGATTTATGTTTGTTCACGATTCGTGATTGTTTGAGATGTGACGTTCTTTTTTATTGTTATTGCTGATTTTCTACGTCTGCTACTAGAAACAGTTGGCATGTATTGTGTAAAATTTATATTCGGGACACCATTGAGATTTGGATATGTTGAGGGAAATTTTGTGTAGAACTCGTGGATTGAAGTATTTTTACTTATTAAGGCATACAACAAGCGTAATAGTAACCTTGATCTCAATCCTTCGTATATACTAAAGGAAGGAATTTCATTTTCCTCCTGAACATGTCGGAAAAATTGTTTTGTGTGAAATTCGTATAGTAATCCTTAGAAAATTATGTTTTTGAGCCCTTAGACAGGTTCTTTCTGAAAGAGATGTAGATCACTAATGTGAAAGCAACCTTTAGGTTAGAAGCAGATCACAATTATATTTTTCAAAGTTTAAAGCAGGCTTGTTGTTTACTAGATGATATCATGGTTTAATTGCACCCTCATTCTTATGGACAGTGTTCTGCAGATTCTTCCTGATGGATCAGTCAATGTGATCGACATGATGTATGACCCTCTGGAATTTCCGGAGACGATCATTCCTGTCGAGAAAATTAGTAGCAAAGTCTTGTGGGTTTGTTCGGGCGACGACAAGAATTGGCACAGTGATCGCATCATGAAGGTCACTCAAGACTATCTCAAGAAGCACAACCCTGAGGCTCTGGAGCGCAACTGGGAGGTAATTTATTGCACATTACCGCATAATGTTGTCAAAAATGCTCCTCCGGAAATACTCTGGCAGCCACACTCCTATGACTAAAACTTGAGTAATTTTAACCCTCGTCTCGCATGTCTTTTAACTTTTGATGTCTACTAAAAATAAGTAAAACTTTTACTTGCTGATCTTACCTTCGTGCTACTGAAATAACTTGTTGTGTTGGTTTTGTATTTAGTTCATGGTATTCCCTGGCGCTGGGCACCTCATCGAGCCGCCCTTCGTGCCCTTCACAAGAACGTCGACACATCGGCTCTTGAACGGCGTGGTGGACTGGGGCGGCAGCGTTGTGCCACACAACGAGGGCGAACTCAAACTTTGGCACAGGATGCAGCAGGTTTTTCGGGAGGAGTTGATGCCCAACGCTACTCATAATGATTGAATAAGAAATTTGTTTTGTTAAATGATTACTGAATTACGCTGCTGTCAGCAAGCTTTACGCGTTTAGTACTCTGTCATTTGAAATTTCGCGTGCAATGAAACCAACTAGCTGCAGCATTATATCGTAGTGGAAAGATGAGATAATCAAGTGGTGTAATAAATTAACTTTTTATCTTATTTATCGGCCATTTGTTCAATAGTGGTGTCATACTCTAGATCAGGTTTATATACCATGTCAGACTCTTCTCAAGCATATCACTGTTCATCAAGGATACAGCTGCCGCACCACAGATGCGAAAGTCAAGAGAAGTATTTATGTTGAGTGTGTTCATGTTATACAGCTCTTAGGATGGATACAGATGGCAAGTTTATTTTTTTTGTGCGTCCACTCTTTTCGTGTAACAGCCGCTCTCCTCAAGAGGATAACATCAGGGTATTGTAGAATTTTTTGGAATTGCGTATTAGCTAGTCAGATTATTACTCTATGAGAACTTTTCTCAGATTCTCGTCCGTTTCATATTCCTGGGACCTATTATTAAGGGCCATAAAAACATCATTTATTAAACTGGGTTGCAACTCTGTCCGCCAGTTATTGTTCCATATGTATATGTTAATGATTGATTGCAATTGATTTGGGCACGCTATTTTGATTTTTGACGTTGGGTTACTGTTGTAAGAATGGCTTTTCAGTGGAATTATGGGACAGTGATAGAAGCATTTCATGCTACCAGAGGGTATTATCAAACCATGGACTTCTTCAATGATTTGGATTTTTTTAAGGAAATAAATCTTTTGACAAAGTAAAAATTAAAGAAGTGTGTTGTGATGAAAAGATTG
>VOMN01008495.1:0-23221 GCA_014899125.1 Orchestia grillus
CGCTTCAATCGACCATCCGCGACGGCAGTCAACGCGAGAGTCCTAAAAGACTATATTTCAGTCTTTTTTTGAAGTTCCCATGGATAGTCGAAGACTTCTTTTTGCACAACTGGAGGTCATTCACGATTGAGTCAGGCATTCTACGACTATTTAGAGGAAAAGATATTTCTTTGGAATTATTTGACAGATTACGCTTCTTTAAAATGCGGATTATTTCTTTTGCTAAGGTTTATTTCGACGTGTGTCATGCTATGGTAAGTTCCCTGGACAACAAACTTGTCACCCACTACCAATGTGGTGTCGGACCTGCACGAGCACGAATAATGGCGGCAGTTCTGCGCGGCATTGAGTCGACAGGTGTCCTAATGCACACCTTGTCTTCTTAAATCACTTTTGCATCAACTGATCTCATAGTGCGGCCACAGTGGGTGGACGATCCCCTCGATGTCTAACTGGTCGTTCTAGGCGGTGTCACAAATTTTTCATTGGGTTCATGTCTGCGGTCTTAGCTGGCCAATCTAAATGCCAGCCATATCCTGAATGACTCAAGCCAATTAATAAGAGTTGCAGCCCGATGCACCCAGCGGTTATCCTGAAAGATGGGCAAACAACGTCTCTTTCTTCTATCGAATATTGTGCAAATGGCCGAACTTTGTTATCTAGTAGCTCATTGTTGTTAGGGTGGTTCAGTTTGGCGGATACCCTAAATTAAGGACCCACTACTGTGTAGTGAAAGTCTCAAAATATGAACCTGTACAACTCTCGAGCCTTGTAACGAAACTTATGTTTTTCGGTGCGAGATAGGCTGGAGATCTCGAAGCGCCAGTCATCAATAGCTTACTACTACTTGGCCCAGTTTCAGCGAGTAGGCTCGTAGACACGAGTTAACATCGACCATTTACGAGTCACCTCGCTCCACGTATCTAGTGCATGGAGTTTTCTAAGAGTTCATTGAGAACAGCGTCTTGAGGGAGGGCCATCACTGACGTTTCGTAGTAATTCTTCCTTTAATGCGCAGTGTTTCAGGTCAACAACTGAGAACACACAATGTCGGTCCCATTCGGTTGGAATTTTCTTCCTACCACAATTTTGCCCTGAATTGCCCTGTGTATCGGATTGTTTCCATTGTTGGGAGGCCAGCTCAACAGTGCGGCAAGAAACACCAACAAATTTCTCTACTTCCTTCAATTATTGTCTCTTAGCCCGACCAAATGCATAAACCCTTTTCGACCTTCCGAGACGTGTCGCTTTCGTCCCATCGTTGTAGAGCCACTAAGAAATAAGTTTGTACCTTGCCAGCTCTGAATGCAGACCGATACCTGTTCAGTATTTAGTACTTATATAAAACCTAAACTTCAGTTACAGCTTTGAAAATCTATTGATGAACATAGTAAATACCTGGAATTCGAAACAGATGACTTTTTTTTCGGCCGGGGAGCTAATTTTGCATATGTACGTGTCTGCACAATGGCGAATAATCGAAGGTATTGTGTAGGTGCCTGAACACCTTGGTGAGCTACCAGTATGGCCACCTGACGAGCGATGTCGTCACCATACTTGAGAACAGAGCGCGCTCTTCTGATGTGCTGCTGAGCAACTACTACCATCTCCTCTACGCCTTCCACATCCACCAGCAGAATTATAAGAGAGGTCAGTATGGCGGCGAGGTAGTGTGGCACGCTTTTGAAAACTCTTCGTCTGCAAAATATTTGTGTAAACTAAACTTGTACTCCCATTGACTTGACCTGTTTATGAGAACAAGTATTCATAGAAAATGTGCAAGCAGTGCTTACTGCATTCAGTCTTGTGGTTTGATATAAGAGATCAAATTAAGAAACGTCACTCAATTGTGCAGCTGCTAGTGCGATGTATGAGTGTGCGGTGCGCCTGGGCGGCGGCCCTGAGGCGGGATCTGAGGCAGCCCTGAAGTTGCAACTCAAGTGCTACCTCGCCTGTACCAACTGTCTCAAGCTGCTGCCCCCGCATCAGGCCTGGATATTGAGGCCCAACCCCACAACACCTCTGGCAGACGAGGCCGCCAACCCGCCCTCAAAACCCAAGCGTCGACTCATAGGTAGCAGGAACGCAGTGTGCCTCGATTACCTTTTTTAGAATATGAACAAGGTTCAAGAAGTTCTTACCGGCTTCGTAACCTAAAGTTTTCTTCTTGTAGAATACGGTTTTAATCTATGTGGGTGTGCCGTTTCTTGGCGGAATCGTTGCGCTATGTGTTTGCTGTGCTGAAGACTCTAAAGCAAGTTTCTATGTTGATCAAAACGTTTTATTTGCTTTATTAATAGTGTAACTGTGTTGAAGAGCTGGTTTTGGGAACCAACAAGTTCTTTGTAATTGTAGGCAGCGGTGCAGGAGCGTCTGGACGCCGCCTGAAGGGCTCTATGACGGTTGAGGTGCTCGAGCTGCCCCAGATCAATAAGGAGTTTGAGTTCCTGCACGGTCGACTCAGCCTTGCGAAGCTCGGCATACCTAGCAGCATTGGTGAGTAGAGATGGCGCTGGGACACCTGTTCAATAGTAGCCCGGCTCAGTTAACGTGTAATGAAGAGCTCTGTGTAAAGACAATGTGGGGACACTTTTTTCCGCCTCTTGGTGGCGGAATGGCCTGACTAGAAGTAGCAAATCGTTATGGTGTCGGTATGCGATCTCGTTGCGCTGTACAAAGTACATTTTGATTTGAGATTTTGAAGAGAGTATTCATTCTTTCATTTGAAGACTGCATGTGGATAACATCACTAAGCCCATAAAGCTCATTGTGCTTTTTGCCCATGAAGGAATTGAATGAGCTTTTTGTACGTTTAATTTTGATGCATTCTTCTCAAAATTAAGTACGTACAGCGTAAGGTATAGTTCTGCATGTGAAGGAAGAGAGAGTTAGAGATCACTTTCATCTCTTTGTGATTAGCCAATGGTCGGGTAAGAAATGTATTGTTTATTTGCGTGCGCTACTTGAAGCTTCACAGGAGGAAAATGAGTCTATTCAAAACGAAAACTTTATTACTAAAGGTGTATTAACTTGTAATGTTTACCTTTTTCCTGCGATATGACTCACCTGGTGGTCATTCTATCCCTAGAAACATGGAATCATTGGACGAAACATGTGAACGAATTGCTTGTAAGCCTTATAACTTCACCAAAGCAGAATGGAAAAAATGTCTGTAAAGGTTCTAAAGGTCGTATTGTGGAATATTGTTGTTTCACAGGCGCGGACATGGCTGAGGATGCTGACTCAATCATCTCGCTGCTGTGCCACGGCCGCCTCTACAGGGACGCCGTGAAGCTGAGCTCAAGTTGTGGACGCAGCCTGCGCCCTGTGGTTGCCTCCCTGGCCGCCGTCTGCGTCTCCGCCGACCTCGCTGCTGACAAGCAGCAAAATGCCGCTTGGCTCAAGCTCAATGATGTGTCCAGTTAGTGTTGGAATTGACCGCGGCGACTCGAGAACTCTACTTAACATTTAACATGTTGTGATGAATGATAAGCCATTCTTAGGATCATAAATTCAATTCTCCAACCTAATTGATGGCCAGATGAATCTGTAAAGATTAATAAAGCAAGTTTTTATTTCTACTAGATATGTTTGAGCCTCTCCCTCTACATATAGGTATTCCTTTCGTATTGCTCGTTCGACGTTTGCTGAAAATATTTGATGTCGCTGTGTGGTCACAGTCCGGCGGTTCCTTATCTTGTCACCAGTGGTTACGTCCGTCAGATGTGAACGGGGGCTGGTGGGACTTGCTGCGAGAGCTGCTGGAGGGCGAGGCGGGGCGTCAGAGTGACCTGCACTGCACGGCTGCCTCTGCCATATTGGACCTCAACCACGACATGCCTCCCTGGCTCCAACTTTCTTACTCGGTATCTGGGCTTCTAGTGTGCCGTTTGGGTCCTCCTAAAGTTTAATTTATTTCTTCCTTCTGTCACAGGCTTCCGTAGCTCCTATTGTCCTGCTCTTCAGCACAAATAAAGATACGGACATTCATAAAATCATGAATCCAATGTGAACCAGTGCCTGGTCTAGACCCTAGACCGACGCCTAGAGTGTTACTCTAAACTCTAGAGCAACACTCGACTACCATCTAGCCAAATGCGCTCTGGCCAAGCATATTCGTAAGGTTAATTATATGGCTTTGCCAAATATTGAGTATTGGCGTGTGCCACTTCGGGAAAGAGGGCTGCGTTCCATGGGTTAGGATGTCGCTTCTGTATTTCGAACGACGTGTTTGTGCTGCTTATAAGAAAGATCCTTTATTAATTTTAGCACTTTTTACCGTTGGGTTTTCAATGCCTTACAACTACTGGCGTGGTGAGGGATGTGAGGAGTGTGTGGTTTAAGCTTCCTTTTCCAAGGGAATTACTCCCTGGTTACGTGAAAAACCTTGCCTGAGCTGAGATTCGAACCCTGATCGTCCCGGCTGCAAGGCCATCACGCTAACCAGTACACCATGGAGTTATTTTGTCGTAGAATCTCTAGTGATAGATTTTTTCCAAGCTAGAGAACTCAAACATAAGTGACTCGTTTACTGCCACTTCGGCAATTTTAAACTGAGGAACGTGTTACATCATTTAATGCATTTGCAAAATGTGAATATTTCTTCTTTCATTTGCTCTTAATAGTCGTCATGGCACAGTGTTGCAGAGTAATGTTACCTGGTATAAATGTATGCGTAATATTCAGTGAAAATGTGTAAGCATTAATGGATGTAATACAAATGTCTGGTTATAAAATTTGTATAAAAAATTAGCAGTGCACTAACGTAATATAAGTGTTCCGTAAAAGCATCAAATTCATTTTATTTTTTTTAAAGTTTTGTTGTAGAATCAAAGTGAGATTATTCAGTAGTGTTCGCCGTACAAAAACTAAGACCTATTTTTAAGCTTCTATAATGCTCATCTACTTTGAAAAGCATCAGAACCTCTACGACTCCTGAACACCGTAACAAAATTTGTATTTTTTGCGGTGCGAGAGAGGCTTAGATTCTGAAGCGCCAGTTGTCAATGGCTCACTATTACTACTACTAATCTGAGTCAACTGCTGCTGGGCATTTTTTTTATTTCATTTTTTTTGTAGAAAATGCTTCAGAGGGCATAGAAGATGTCAAAAGGTCATTAGGTTCGTCTATATTATGTTATAGGGACTGTTAGGTTACGCCAGCTCTACCTAGGCCTTTGGGACTTCTATCTTTGGTGTCTATTTTGCTTCTTTTCATTTTTATGAATGCTTCTTGTTCTGCTTTTCTTTCTTTTTCGTCTTCCTCAACTTGCTGTTGCTATATATAGGGAATCCTGTGTGGGAACACGCATATGCATTCATTCTACGTTTTTTTCAAGTTTATACTTATGGTCCCTTCTTTTTGCTCGTTTTGGATGACGTTACATGTGCCTAGGGAGCTTTATGCTCTCGAATAATAATCTATTATAGTATTATATCATAAACGTATTATAACAAGTGTGGTCGCTGTTATATCGTCTTGGTCTATCTGACGCTACGGGTAGAAAAATAAAACCCTTGAGTTTACAACGGTATTTTTGTATTATGAAAATATGTTTTTGTTTCGCTATGTGCTCCATTTCACATTGTAGAATCGCAAGTAATCTTTTACTATTTTTTAAATAACTGAACATAACTCAGAGGCGGGACTGCGGTGGCCTGCTATCGCTGCTCCTCCGCCATGGCCTTCTGGATGTGTCCGCTCAGCTCGCTGTGAGGCTCTTGGACGCCCTCACTCTGGGCCGGGGGGTTGACGAGGTGAGCTTGGTCAGTTCGGGGCTGGTGAGCTACGGTGGCATTGGCGCTGATTTGGTGGCTGTGGGCGGCCTGACAGGTGTAGTGGCTTTCTGTCGTGGGCCTAAATCATTTGGGGCTTGTGAGCTTTGATCAGTTCTGAGCTGGTCAGGTGTTTAGGGCTTGTCGGGTGGGGTGAGTGGAATTGAGGCCTGTCAGGTGTGGTGGGTTTGGGAAAGGGTGAGGTATAGTGAATTTAGATGCTTTTGCTATCTCAACTGTTTAATTAAGCTAGAAAGGAAATTCTTGTTTTGCAATTTTTGATTTCCATAATGTGTTTCGTATTTTTTGATTCAGTTGAATAAATGTTTTTGGAAGCTCCCACTTTTAGACTTAAGCGCTCAGTATCTTGACATAATATTTCTTTTGAACAAATGATAGTACTTCAATGGCTGCGATCCTTCGAAAGAGTGACTCACCTAAATGAATTTTATTGAATAATTTGAAACGCAATTTGTCCCGTTATATCACACTAGGAAAATTCTCTGTGGATTCTTCTCTTATTGTAATTTTTATTCTAGTTTTGTACCGTGCAAGGAATAGTTATGACAGTGATCTAGTCTGTAGATACAGGCTGTTTTGCAAAATATCCTGGATGGATGAGTTTCATCAACTCTAATCTAAAAGGATCGGTGATACAACATTGAACCGTTTCAAAATGCTACAACATTGAACCGTTTCAAAATGCTCGTGCTATTTTTTCTTATAAAGCCAGCCGCAGTCTTACCACAAATGTACATACGACTGACGCCATCATCTCGGACAAAACTAGCCGCAGTCATACTGCAAATATACATAAGACTGTAGCTAGTATCTCGAATAAACCTAGCTGCAGTCTCGTTGTAAATGTAATTTAGGAGTTCGTGAGCTAATTGAAGTATGTCGCTGTGATTCAGTTCGGTGTAAGCGGCGCCGTCCACAGCACGGGAGAGCCCGTCTGGCTGCCCTACTCCGCCCTGGACCAGCTGCTGCTGGAGCTGCAGGCCAACACCCACCACGTCCACTACCTCCAGGTCTGTAGCGCTCTATCTAGCGGTTGACACCAACACTCTTCAACATACGAGTACATACGTAAGGTAGGCAGATTTATAGAAAATCTAGTCTCATCTAATGAAGCGATCTATGGGAGATTAACTTCCAACACCATTGTCTGATTTAAAAAAATTGCCTTTTTATGACTGAAAATAGATTTATTTGTCCAGATCCTTATGCCTCTTTGTTAATGGTTTTAATATGCCAGTAATCACGTGGGTACTTAGTGGATCCTTCTCTGTCGGCGTGACATAGTCCAAGGCACTGAAATGCTGCAACATGTATTACTACTACTATAATTATGAGAAAACGAAATTGTGTTGTGCCAACCTGTGCATGTAATGATTTCCTTCAGTTTTGGCTTAGAGTTTACCGCCTTTTATTTTGTCAACTGGTCCAACTTTTTGGAACGTAAAATGTATAGTCTCGTTTCAAATGAGATCAACTGGAAAGTGTTCTTCTAAAATATTGTCAACTCCATTTTTTTGTTTTTTCATATGTGCGACAAGTGCTGTAGTGTGCAAACTCAATTCTGTTACCTAACTGTCGTATGTTGTTGTGTGACGATCCTCTGGTCTGCAGATGCTGGCCGTACTGCGAGGCAGGCTGCAGAGCTACAGGGGAGCGGCAGCCAGGGTGTCGAGTGACAGAGTTCTGCTCTCTGTCTGAGGCTGTCAGTGAGGCGACTGTGCCTCTGTATTATGTAACGAAAATTCATCACTTTCTTGACATATATCATGTACATATCTCATCATGATTGCCAAGTCTAATGGTACAAAAACGATCTTTTATGTAATAATACCATCGAGTGAAACCTGACTAATCAATTTAGCCAAATTTACCTCGTGTCCATCTTCGAATAACTAACTTGATTTGTAAAGTTCACTCTTAAAAATTAAAACACTTGAGCACGGAGGAAACTGTTCATAGTTTTCGTTTATGGATTACTTGGAAGAAGGAAGGGAGTCTAAAATAATGGATTCTTGAGTTCAGTTAGAAGTGAAGCCTGTCATTTACTTCTCAATGAGTTAACTCGTACAGGAAATGAAACTTGAACGTTGTGACACATTAAAATCTAAGTTGCAAAGCAAGGTGGACGTTGGTGAGCTACTTTACCTATTTCCTACTATTATATATGTTCACTGTTTAAATTTGTCAATAAAGTTCTGCATTGTACGGTACCTGCTGACAGATTTCATTAAGAAATTTTGCCATCAAAGATATTGATATTAATCTTCTCGTTTGATACTTCACTTTATACTAACAGTTGAGATAACTGTTTTTTATAAGGGTCGAAGTTTTTAAAATTATCTCGCAGCATCCTGTACTTCTCGACATTGCATGTTACCACAAGTGTTACGTTATTTTCATTTTTTGAAATGTTTGACTTAGAATTGACTCAGTTTTTGTAAGCTCGAAGACGCAATTTACTCTTCGTATTCCACTTGTAGGTGACGGGATCGCTGTGCCTTTGTGTACGTTAACACTTCCGTTAAACAAGCTTGCGTGAAAAGCTAGCCTCTGTGCCGGTGTCGAGCAGAGTTACCTGTTAAATGAGACATTTTAAGCTTTCGCCTTTTAAGCAGTGGAAATCTGATCCTGTCTTTAAATGGTGGAACATACAGTGACCTGTATGTTCTAGCGGGCCCCCTCCTGGAATTATTTTAGGCCGTTCGGTCTTACTTTCTAACAGCATTGTTTGAATATTTACGTAAACCTTTGGGTCTTTGACTACGAAATCCTGTTCGCAAAAAGTTCATCAGTTGATCAAGTAGAACTGATGCAAGGAATCTTCTATCCATTCCTTAATATCATTTTGTCTTCCATTCTTTCAGACCCTCTGTACAGAAGTGCTGGAAATTGAATTGCGATACTGTAAACGAACATGTCTGTAAAACATTGTTTACAGACATCGCTTTGTGTAGAGGATGATTTTTCTTGCAATAAAAATTATGCGAATTTTCCATACTGTTCTGTTTCACTGTTCTTGTTACATTTCTAGTGTTATTACTTCGGGCTAGCACGTGCACTGATTTATAGTCTTAACACTAGTATGCAGTCAAGTGTAAATGTTTTTTCTTTTCTATATTTTTCATTGTTGACATCACATACTAATGTCTTGCTATTTCACGGGTTACTTTGCAGCATACACGGAAACCCCGAACGGAATTAGAAGAGAGGAGACAAGGCAGGCGCATATGAAATAAAATTACAATATTTATAATCAATTAAACTAATTCTCCACAGTTGGATATATATACTCTTTCGCTCGTTTTGCCTGTTTTGCTGCCGCATCTCTGAAAAAAAGTAAAATATAAATTAGACGAACGCTAGGGTTAACAGCGGTTAAAAGTGCAAGGAAAACATCCGAATTCGCACGTGCAGTTTTACTAGCCCTGTTTTTTTCATCCTGCCAAGTCTCACGAAGCCAGCGTAATTTTATAATTCCTGAATGTACAACAACGTCGTAAATTTTGATTTTGTGTGCTGCGAGAATTCTGAAAAACTTGATCAGTTCGGCTGTAGTTAAAAGGTGGGGATATCGCCATTGGGAAAATTGATCAGATTACGAGAACGACTTGCCCGTCATTTATTATGCTCGCATCAAACACGCCAATAAAACTGAGTTCACTTCTGAAATAAATTTAACTCAGATCAGCCACTTAGCCATGAACAAAATCAGTAACTCAAAATCTAAACACAGAAATTTGATATATAATAAAACGGCGAAACGAAGCATTTGATCTAATATCAACGGTCTTATCTCTATAAGATTGTGCCGCTTGAGATATTATTAAAATTACACATTTTAGCAACACAATTTCTTGATGCATCTTGCACACTTTTGAGTTCTGCTTTGAACGTAAAAAATATCAAGTTACTCTCAAAGCCTATCAAAAGTATCGCGCTGAAATCGATCATACATAGAAGCATCATCACGTCTCTATTCAAGATCTGAAGCTAAAATGGGCCTGTTGCATATTTGTTTGAGCGTCTTTCGCAAAAACTTTCTCCCGGGTTTAAACGATGACTCAAGGAGCATTTTCCACTAAAAAATTCCAAATGATACTTCACTTCAGCCTATTAACTTTCTGCCCTAGAGTATCATGTTGCCTTACAGGTTTCAAGTACAATTATATTTTCTCGTATTTTATTCGTCAAAATACGACAGCTGTGCTGTTAGAGATGTTGAATAACGCAATGCAGAACTTCGAGGTGAGGCTCCCCCAGTGTATACGGCAAGAAGATCTCGCTGATATTATTTTCAGAACCAAGTTGTTGGTAATTCAATTAAAATTACTTGATCCTTCGCTGCCCACGTACCAAATTCGATACATTCGACACAATTACTTTTAAACATGCTGAGTGTTTGTTAAAACAAAACTGCAGCCTACCACAATGAAACATTGTCCTGCTATTTTTATTTGTACTGCACCAATAGTAGCATTATTGTATCTCCAAGAGGAAATCTTATGTAGAAAAAGGATGATTTCCTTACACAGACTTAGGTGAATATTTCGACACACATGAATGCTTATGCTTTTCAGGCCGTAGAGGAAATGAAATTCGATTGACGAAAGAATAATGGCGAGTCATCATGTAACACCTGGTACAAATGTCATTCCCCTACTTAGGAGTTGCTAATTGACGAAAAACGAAATTCGAAACAAATATTTAGCAGAACTTTCTAAATTTTGAAGTAAGATGAAAGCTTATACCCAATACCTCATAAATATCTTGCGGGTGTCTGCACCAAGGAAACCCGAGAAACAAAACAACGCTCACCTCCATCTTCCTGATGACATCCAGGCCTGACACGCACGAGCCGAAAACGACGTGCTTGCCATCCAGCCATTCTGTTCGGGCGGTGGTCAGGAAGAACTGGGAGCCGTTCGAGTTGGGGCCAGAGTTCGCCATGGACATAATCCCAGGTCCTGGCGCAACACAAAGTAGCCATTGACAACTGCCACTCGTACATCATCATTATTCCTACTCAAGATATGGCGCCCAAGGTAACTATTACACCAGGACAAAATCACAGGAGTATTTAATACAACTATACTACTTTTCTTACTGCATTATAATTAGCATAAATTACATGGGACGTGGCCATTTGTAGTATATTACCAATAACGTAATTATCATTCACAGTAAATTATAATTTTATAGTGCTGAGCTAAACGTCTATTTCAGATTTAAAAAATTTATTGAACGATCAAATAGACGACGTTTGAGCCAAAATCTTTCAGTATCTAGTCTCTAAGCGCTAAACCAACCGTCACAGATTGACAAAGCAGCCCCCGACTTTTAAAGAAATGAATATCTATCGTCTGATTAACTGTGATATGCGATAGCCGGATGCGTCTCTCCCCTCGAGAAGTCACACCCAAATCAGGCCAGATGGAGCACCGACTCAACAGCGAACGCTTCTTCGGCCGAAGAGCCGTGTTCGCCGAATCCCCAAGCTACTTTGCACAAACCCTTCACCGCCTAATTTGTTCTGTAATCAAGTTCCGTTTTATAAAAAAAGACAGAACAGACTCCACTTTGCCGACGGTAGAATCCAAGTGTTATTAAGCTCTTTGTTGCTGATGATGTAAGATAATTTTCCTTCAAGAAATAATTTCCTTCTTCGCCAAGTTGTGTAAGCCTACGAACCCTATCCTTAGGTCAAAGAATAAATTTTTTGTAGAATTAAACATCCGAATGACGCTAAGCTTTTCCTATGTAATTAAGAGGATAAACACAACAAGAAATGTAAAACTTCAATACCATAAGGAAAAATAGATTGAATTAAAAAAAAGCAATAAAGGAAAATAAAATAACTAGCATCATTGAAAAATCTAACATCATCGCTTTCTCAAGTCAATAGCATGGCCTTTCAGTTAAATAAATTTTATAATAATGTATAGTTAAATTAGATTTAAAGAACTTCCGCTGAACCTGTTAACGGTCACCGCCCAGGTGGCCGGGGTTACATTCATACGGTATGCGTAATAGCGACCGTGTGAACGCAACAATCACACGGACATCATATGACAACAGGTTAAGTATATTTCTATTCTTTAATGGCGACGCATCGTTAAACTTGAAAAATTTTGAACAGCCAAATGATTTATTCAAACTTTTAATTCTTCACATAGATTTTCAACAGGATTCACCGAAATTTAAGATAAAATTTTACAGTGATGCTTTGGTTCCCAAGCTTTGCAGCCAATGATATATATGTATATTTGGGTGCCTATGCTCCCAAGCTCTTTGATGCTGCTAGAAAAAACTTACAAACTTATTAAGTAGTACTACATTTTCTGCTCTTTCGCAAAAACTCCAAGAAGTGCATTTAGAGTAGAAGTAAAAGTACTCCTAGTGACCTCGCTTGGTCCTATGTCACATACAGTTTGCTCAAGTATTTCTCCGGAATGAAATACATACACCAATATTTAACTTCGTATTGGTTGGTACATAGGGCAATTGGATTAAATTTACATTATTCATTCAAATTTATTGTTCGGGTTTCAAGAATGATCAAAATTGTGTAATAAGATCAAGGTTTTCAATTGTGTCTACGTCAAGAAACATGTCATTTACGTAAGAGCACACGAATTAAGACGTCGCCTGTGATCCTCTGCCGCGAGTTAACACTTTTCTTCTTTGCGGCAATCGTCTACAATATTCTACCTAATCAGTCTTCTACAACGCTTTGAATATAACGTGAAAAGGTTGAATTCTCAAGAATGGCAAGAAAAAACTTTTGAAATCATTTTTCCCATCGTTCGAACAATTTTCTATGCATTTATTGTCATTCCTTAAATTTTTTCCAATTATCTTTTGCGTCATTTTTTTTTTGTATTACGTAAGGTTAATTTAATGCATTCTGAAAGTAAATTCTGACATTTTTTTCAAGACTAAAAACACGTTAAAAAAGCTTGGTATCAAACCATAATATTTCCCAAAAAATCTTCACACGGGAGCTCACAGGACTAATTTCGCTGCGAACTGCACAGTCCGCTACCTCGAGAAAGCCTCACCTGTGTGCCTGAGTGTGAAGTTCTCATCCTCGAACTTGCCCCCATAGATGCTCTTGCCTCCGGTGCCATCATTCTTGGTGAAGTCTCCGCCCTGGCACATGAAGCCGGGGATGATGCGGTGGAAGGTGCTGTTCTGGTACCCAAAACCTTTCTCATGCGTACACAAACACCGGAAATTCTGCACAAGAAAATCACCCTCAGGCATCATCCAAGCTACAGCATGAATAAGCGTGCATGTGCAATAGAAGCTTGTCTATGTAAAACAAAATTGAAGAACAAAATTTCTTACTCTTCCCTATAATCGTTTTGCCTTAGAGGAATGGTAATAGAGATGCACGCAAGACGTTTCAGAGACAGATGGAGACACGCATCTCTGGAACAGACGGAGATGCACGAGTTCTGACTAAGAAGTTCAGGTACTTAGGCCATGGTAACAATGCCAATGCACCCCATGTAAAGCTGCTACACGCGCACTGACCTCGAGCTCTGCCGTGGGTGCATGCTAAGTTTCAACGTTCTAGTTCCCTCCCACACTCTGCAGCAGCTCTTGGCTCGAGTGTGTGAGGCGTGTGATCATCGCGCATTGACTATGACAAAGAAAGTTGAAAATCTGCATCAAACTTTGTCAAAATCTAAGCTCTAACTGTTCAGAAGCCTACGCTGCGTTCCAAGCGCATGGTGTTGAGCGTAGCAGCTCGATACCATGTGCTTGATCCACTCAATACCAAATAGAACAGACACTTCGTGTTCAAAAAATTACGCTAAGATACTTTCGGTGAAACAAAAATATATTCAGAATTATTATTCTTTTAACAAATTTAATAAATAACAGTTAATTTTCTTTATTATTCCATCTTATTCTACAATAAATTATCGTTCAAAATGATTGGTAAAAAAAGAACACGTATTGATGAAGCAATAAAAAAGAGGATTAGAAGATTAAGGCAGTCAAAAAAGACGTTCAAAGATATCCATGATATCCTTCAGAAAGAAAAAGTGGGAATATCGTTGGCAACTGTGAAACGAATAATAATTATTGAACAAAGTAGACTTACAACATAAGCGAGAGTGAATCAAGATGCGTATCCACTGGTAAACTAAAAAATTCCAAAGCAAATACCCTAGTTACGAAATATATTATGGTTAAAGGCTGTTGCCATTTTCAAGCTCCTAGCTAGTTCTGCAGAATCATTCGGGTGAGGTAAAAATAACGTCTTATGAGCTAAGACTGCCTCTTTACAAGAGACGTCACTACCTCAAGTATTATTTATTGCTTCGGCAATAACTCACTCACTGCAATCAAATTTAATGAATATATCAAGGGAGAAAATAATAAAGTCAAATAAGAAGGCGCACGCAGCCTCTGTGACACGGTGACACGTGTCACTGCGCGCCTCCACGCAAGAGACACGCAAGAGAAGACAATAAAACCTGCTAAGGACAGACGGGAATGAATGAGCTGATATGCTAAGTATTAAGAAAACAAACACGAATGAACTGATATGCTAATAAGGAGTTTCAAATTGGAACGTACGACATAGTTGATACAAAAAAGGAAGATAGTGCACTTAAACACGAAGAAGTTGCAAGCAAAAACTCCTTCTTCAGTCCATGCTTTAAGGCGTAGATATCAGGGGATTTTTTTCCTGCCAGAGCCAATTCTAATACTTAGAGACTCGAATAAATATGAGTGGACGCAGGAGCTGTGGGACACCTTTGGCAAGTTGAGCTCACTCCTCTTGCATAACTCCGCGCTAGGATTATAGACAACTCGTCCATCGCACAATTTTGGAGCAAAATAATCTAGACGATTGCCTCTTAAATACTCGAAAAGGGTTACGGGCACAAAATAGTCGTATATTTATTCCGGTAAACTCTTAGGATAAGGCAATCCATTCCTGGACACGTTATCTTTACGAAGTCAGAGAGCAAACGAACAAGATCCGACAGTAAACAAACAAGATCCGACAGTAAACGAACAAGATCCGAAAGTAAACGAACAAGATCCGACAGTAAACGAACAAGATCCGACAGTAAACGAACAAGATGCGACAGTAAACGAACAAGAACCAATAGTAAACGAACAAGGTGAGACAGTGAACTAACAAGGCCAGACAGTAAACAACTGCTATTAATGTGTCATTTTAAAGCGTTTACGAGATGCTATTTAATGGACAACGCGATAACTCCACACTGCCGGTGTACGACAATCTCTGCATGACAACGCACCTGTCAATTCAGCCAGGCTAGCACAGAAGTTTTTGATTAGGCCCATTTTCCACACCGACAGCCGCTGTGCTCCCATTCTCCAAAATGCATAGAACTTCATTGCGTTATATTTAGACTCGATGTAGCAGACTTAACGAGAGAATGCCCCAAAAGTCGCCGATTTGCATCACTGCGGTCGGTACAGCCTGCAGCCAAGCTCGAGAGACAGTGCTGGAGGAGCACTGGTTTAAACTGGTCTGTCATGTGAAGGTGGAACCCTCTTTCTCTACCGTAACCCTCCCTCAGATGACATTAAAACTGCTAGGAAATTAATTACTTACAATGACAGTTCATCACGTACAGTCAAATCTCGATAAGCGCGCCTCACTTCAGTCAAACGTACTCGTATGACGAGCACGAAAATTTGACTCGCACAACGAGCACGAAATTTTGAAATTACTGGCATATTTCTCATTTGCTTATGAACCACTTCTCGTACAAAGAGCAATATAAAAATTGACCGTGCGCAATTTTATGTGGAAAAATCCAGCTATTGAAGAATCTCCATTCAACGTATTGCTTGTTTTTGACAACGCTCCTGTCCCTATCTTCTAGACCTTGAAGATGAACTCTCTGAGGAACTTTATTGCATCACAGTCCTCTTAGTCTCTTCTTCCTCACTCCATTTTTCTATTACAGCTCTTGAAATAGCAGCTGATCTCAAATTTTTCATAAGGTCTACCAATACTGAAGTGCTTTTCGAGCATTTTCAGCAAACTCAACGGAATAATTTCACGCTCGATGGATTTTGGAAACGCACTTCCAGACCACACCGATCACGGCCTCGAAACGGTCGACAAGACATGAGAGGGTGACACCAAGAGGGCCCTTCTGAATACTACATCACCTCTATGAGAATGCTACATCACCTCCATGAGAATGCCACATCACCTCCATGATAATGCCACATCACCTCCATGATAATGCCACATCACCTCCATGATAATGCCACATCACCTCCATGATAATGCCACATCACCTCCATGAGAATGCCACATCACCTCCATGAGAATGCCACATTACCTCCATGAGAATGCTACATCACCTCCATGAGAATGCCGCATCACCTCCATGATAATGCCACATCACCACCATGAGAATGCTACATCACCACCATGAGAATGCTACATCATCTCTATGAGAATACTATATCACCTCCTGAATGCTACATCACCTCCATGAGAATACTATATCACCTCCTGAATGCTACATCACCTCTTCAATTTGCTCAAAACTCCAACTTTGGAATAACGTTAGAAACGTAGTTACCCAACAAAATAGACTTTTGCACTGACAAACCTCACATAATGCACATACAAGTATGAAACAAGTATAACAAACATTGCACAATGCATATACAAGTATGAAACAAGTATAACAAACATTACACAATGCACATACAAGTATGACCCGTACAATTAATAAACTACCGAACATGATTTTCTTATGTAACATATAATAAAATGAATCATTGTCATTTATCGCACGATTCACACAACGATAATCACAAAAATAAATGATAACGTAAGTATGTCCCAAAGACAATAGGTATCTTTATCAGCTTAGATATATTTAAAAATAATACGTCTTCGCAGGAGAAATAAATGTATGTATAAATAAAATGAAAATACTAGAGGATGAGAAACCTCCCTCCGCGGGACATGTTCTTCTTTCACCCCAATAATCCTCCCTCGTGTCACGTACACAAGAGGAACCCTATTTTTGTTTGTTCCAACTATATTAGTTTTTCTAGGTACATTTGCATCTAACTTTTGTTTTGCGCCGTAATAATTGAAAGAATTGTTTAAAATATTGTACGGTAACAAATTTTCATTATTTTTCGTTTTTTTTAATGCATAATCGAATTTTACGTTGCTTTCCATCGGCAAAACGGTTTCTTTTAATCAGAGTTTTAGATTGTTTGTATAACTCGAATCACCAGAGGAAAAATGCTGGTCAAATGGGCCCACATTCTACGTAAAAAAGGCTTCATTTTACAAAGCCTCGATCAGCAGGTGCCCTGTGCACAATGAAGTAGGCTTCATTTGTAATATTGCAGTTTGCTTCCAATGCCGGGAGGTGTTCTTCAATTTTTCTTTTCCAGCAATAATAGATCATTAGGGAAGAGTGCTTGACTTGTCCCTGAGGATAAATGGGCACATGCGCTGTAGCTATCAATAAGGTCACCATTAAAAGGCCTCACCTCAGCAGTGCGAGGGCAAATATCAGCTCTGAGGAGCACAACAATTCTCCCGATGAGCTGCTTGCCAATCTTGATGTCCAGGTACACTTGAGGGTTGCCGCCCTTCTTCGCTGGGACCTCCGTCGTCCTGACGGCGGGAGCTACAGCGTCGGGGTTCACGCCCTCTGCCTCTTCTGTCGTATCGGCCGTGTCTGACATCACCCCAAAAACACACAGTATACTTTTCCATATATTTACAGCAAAGAATTACACATCAGAGCTTACATCACACCAGGAATGGAAGTTTGCCCTCTTTCATATATACTCATATTTGGCCATATGGAGGCCACTCCCAAGAAAACTCTTCCTATCGAACGAATGTTTCAAATTTAGCACACATACATAAATCGATGAAATGAATATAATTTTGGCAGTGATAATTCTTTCGATTTCTCGTAGAAAAATGGGTTTTAAAAAATTTGTTTCTGTCAAATTTTCAAAATCGATTGTCATGCAATTTCTGCACTAGAACGATGGAGTTAGTCTTACTTGATGTGTTTCAGTACAGAGAATACATTCGGGGAAATTTTGAAAAAAGAAATACTTATTTAATTTTATTCTCTTTAATTTTCAGGTTTTTCGTTTTTTCAAGCATATTATTATTCAACATTTTATACAAATGAGGCAAAGCCCACGATTTTAAATTTACATTCAAATTCTTTGTCAAATGAAGTATGTTTCATTGTTGTGAAACAAAAACTGTAAATCTAGAACCATTTCAAAAGTAAAAATTTTAATTTTACAAGAAAGCTAAATAAAAATAACAATTTTTTTCTTCATTTGACTAAATAATAACCTCTAGGAATCAAATATTTACTAAAATAGTACTTTTCAGCGTCAGGGCGCTTGAAAGCACCTGGGGACATGCAAGCAGAGGTATTTTATATCGGGAATGTGGGAATTGGGATTAAAATTAAGAAAATACAAATAGTTTATCTACCTTCAAAAAACCGTTAATTGGTCATTTGCCTAAAAAATGATACAGTTTTACATAATAGATGCGTCAAAACGCGAGGAATCAGCGCCGTTCCAAACTCGAAGTACAGGAAGCTTAAAACCTTTAGGTTCTTCTAATACAAAAATATTAAATTAAACAAAGCCGACAGAGAGCAGAAAAATTTAGACACAACCTCTTCCCATGACTGCCAACGGTTGACTGAATTCCCTGTATGTACTTGTCAATGAATACAAGCCATCAGATGGCCAGATTATGAGCATGGGAATGCCTAGGTCGCCACAAATGTGAAGAGATAAAGGCTCTAATCCCCTCCAGTCCCCTCACTCCACAGAAGTCATACCTCCTCAATAATGTGCCTCTTGGAAAAATTAGAGTGCAACAAAATTATTTAAAAGCAAAATAAAATAAAATTGCATTTTTTACACAATAAGGAAAGAACAAGTACTTCGGTTCATGTTTCATTATACTTTGCTTTCATAAAAGAAACATATGTGTCAGATCATTTGGCCATACCCTGTATGTTGTTAAGTTTAACCCCCCCACAGTCAGCCAGCACTGGATGGTAATTCAAAACCACATTCTCTTTTTTTAGTAAGCTGCCATGTTGTCAACTTTAGACTGTAACCAGTGAAACATTGTAAATTAGAAAACAATAACTTACACAGTTCATCATCTTTTTAAAAACACAATGCAATGCTGTCTCTTGAGAAATATACACATCCCAAATGGTAGCAGCACAATAAATCAATTAAATTTGCTTGCATTTAGCCAGGCAAGCTGCATGAAAACTGACCTTTTTTATCAAGTGTGGATCCAGCATATTTTTCCAGCCAAGCATCATCAGCCCACACTGCACGTGATGAGTTAGCACCAGCTTTTTGGGGCTTTGAGACGTTTACTCTTATTGTACGGCCAAACAGCTCACTCTCATTCTGTGTGTAAAAGGTAGGGGAGCTTCAGCTTATCACAATCAAACTTAATTACTTGGGCATCTTTCATAGAGATGCTACAGCAAGCAAGACCATTTGCAAAGTCCACATCAAAAAACTATGTATTTATTGAAAGAAATACATCAAACATTTTTAAAACAATGTCCATTCTTGTCTTGAGCACAAGCATTATATTGACATTTTGCTAAAATTACCTAAACATCAGCAAGGAACAAAACAGGAACATAAGCAATGTTGTTATTGTTGCTATATTCAGAATGTTGCTTAATAGATTATCAACTAGTTCAAAGCTCCTTATCTTTTTAACAGAATCAGTAAAAAGTGTGCAAATATCAACATGAGCAGCACCCTCAGCCCGTTCCTTAGAGTTTAGCTGAATAGCAATACCAGATCACTTCAGTGCAGCTTACCATGTTATCAATGGCATCAGCAGCATCCTCAGCAAGCTCAAACTCTAAAAATGCAAAACCTCTGTGCTTGCCAGATTCGTAGTCCAGTGGCAGCTGTACATCCACGAGATCTCCAAACATGAGAAAAGCATTACGGAGAACTTCTTCTGTAACTTCTTCTGATAAACCACCTTGAAATGGAGTGATGAAATAAGCATGTTGAAGGACATGAAAATTCTCAGCCAATAATCAAGTAATAGTAGTAATAGTAGTAGCATTAGCAGTAACAGTAGTCGTAATTATAGTAGTACTTTAGTAACTCACACAGATTATTTTGCACCATAGAAGAGGCCATTTAGAATGGACTTTCAAGGATGGAGAATCTATGCACAAGGTGGGTTTCTACATAAGATCCCCAGCGCATAGATACAGTAAGTTTATAAGGAAGAGGAAGAAAATAGAATCATCAGTAAAGAAAACCTGAAAATGGAGAAAAAGCAAAGTGGACACAATAGATAGAAGTCCCAAAAGCCTGGCTCAAGCTGAGGGAACCTGACAATGTTTCCTTGGGAATGCCAGTCCCCATAGCATATGATAGACAAACCTAACTAACCTAACCTTACTACCTATGGCCTATCCTATGCCACCTGAGGAGGATCAATGATCAAACTATTCCTATTGAATTGTAAAGCATTAGTTCCCAACAAAAACATCTCCCCATACAAACTGCTGGACAAAAAAAGTAAAACGTAGCTATAGCCATAGTAATGTTAAACATGAGTAAGGAATGTGATGTTTAAAATTTCCATGTTTCATGGAAGCATTTTTTAAGGTTAGGTATCATTTTTGATATAAAAAATAAAATGAAAATTTTGAATAATAAAACTAGTATCTAACCGTATCTATATTTTTGTTCTCACCAACAAAATTTACCGGCAACAACCTACTGCCTACTGCAATGTATTTCAAAGAAGCATTATGGCTAACAACATGAAGCTTATGAATAAAAATCAACCAAAGAATGAAAATTAGGTCAATGTTCAAAATAGGCACTATGATTTATCTCAATTAAGTGACAATAATTACTATCAAGTTAATTCAAAACTTATATTGTATAACATTATCAAGTTTCACTTTGTACAATTTCAACTGATAAAAAATTTATTTCCTAATTGGGTGAAAGACACTGTTTTTGCAAAAGGTGCAATACTACACATAGAAAATGTATACAAAAGTTGAGAAAGAGAAAATGTATGCCCAAGAGTGAATAGTTTATTACAAAAAACATTTTTACAACTAAATCTTGAAATTTAAGTGACATTTGATCTCCTTCACACAGACAATTTCCTAAAAAAAACAAGAAATATCAGCTTAATTTAAGAAGACATAAACAAAGGCACACCAGAGCTTCAAAAAGCCTACTGTAAGAACCAGTTCCTACGTTTACTTCAAATTTCAACTAGCAATGTGCCAATTACAAAATTTTTGCAAATGCCAATTTTTATTTTTTTCAAATGCTGTTCTTTATTGTATAGAATTTCTATTCATTAACCAAATCTAGAAATTAACATTTTTATCTATTGTTTTATGATTTAACTGAGAAGTGAAATATCATGAAGTTTATTTACTAATTATAACATAGAACTGTCATTTTTTTATAGATGCAATTTTAAAGTAATTGTAAAATTAGAAAAATAATAAGTGCTCAGGGCCAGTTTTATTATCAAATACTTCAACATTATAAAAGAAGGAAATCTTCAACATCTCAGTCAGTATAGAATTTAATGCACACTTGTTCAATCGTATTATGGATTACACTTAGGGAAAATGATACCACCTTGACTGCAATATAAACTGTAACCCATATGCATGATGTCACCCCATCACCGTAACTGCCAAAGCAGTACCATCAGAACTTTGAGTGAACACTAACAATTAGCGCACATATGAGTGTGCTCCAAAATGGCTGATTGACCCGGGCTTGTCACCCAGACTTAGAAAATAATTTAATCAATAAATTTGTTCAAACAAAAACTAATGTTTATGCTCATATAATATTTAATTTGAATCATATAGTACAGCACACAAATGAACCCAAAGTTTTCATTAACAGTAGTAAACATGAAAAATATAAAAAATATGGCTTTCAGGGCAATATATGAATTTTTTCACAAAAAAGAAAAGTGCTTGGCTGCATCAAAAAGAAAATTTGTAGAAAAAACTCACTGGCACAAATATTTATTTTAATAGTGCAACAAATTTAACTCAAACAAACTACTATTAGCTTCGATCACAGCCTCAATCTGGCTTGGGAACCTAGCTGATTTCAAGTTTCCCTGGTGTTTGTTAAAATAGAATTTATTAAAACTTACAGAAAAAAGTGTTGGAAGACTCTAGCATCGAAATGCAGGCTTGGGCCCATGAGTTGGATCTTTCACTCTCTACCAGAAAAACTGGCACTCAATGCAGATTTTTGCTATTACTCATATAAGTGACATACAAGTCACACACACCGATTTGGACAAAGAAAATTGTTGGACAAGGACAAAGAAACTTCTGGGCAAAGTACAAACACACTGCTGAATCTGAGGCAATCTGATTTTTTTTTCGTGAGAAAAACTTTTCTCAAGGTTGAAAACATAACACTCAGAATAACGGATGGATTGCTTACATTACAAAGGATATATATGTCCTGCAAATAAAATTTTCTTCAGCAAGTGGAATTTGGATGTGTCTCCAGAGAAGGTGATGTGAAACCATTTTTTAAATTGAGGTGAGGGTCCCACACTCAATTTAGGTGGACATGTGGCACACAAATTCCACATGCATCACTTAAATGCTGTAGTTGAGCCCTGAAGAAAAAAGGCTGCCAATAGTAAACCACATGCATGGCAACATTATTTAGCTCCCTGCCACATTGCTTGAAAAATTTAGAAATGGTTATTGGACAATTTTTATGATTTTTCCAGTCTTTATGTTTGAATTCCTCCCTGGATCTGAACCCAATGGACTACTCTGTATGGGGTGCAGCTAAAAATGTGTTAATTGTTGTGCCAGTAATATGAAAGCCTAGCTGATCAATAAAACTTAGTTTCTGATACGCTCTCTGGAAAATTATAATATACTAGCAGGGCCCGTGAAAATTTTACGCAATTTAGATAAACTTTAGATAAACCAGCCCATAAGAAGTGGTCCTCTCAAGTGTTGGACAGAGGTTAAAGGTTCAGGGCAGATATAATCCGGTCTTATAAGCAATATTCTTCTTGATGATGTGAGTAGTCTGAACTCTATTAGAGAAACTGAAAATGTGCTACAAAGACTGGCTTTTTATAGCAAAACATACAACCCGTATACAGGATACTTCGCTTGAGACCTGAAATTTCATTTGAAAGTGGCAAAGCCTGACAAAATGGTAGGTGGGTACAAATGTGTATATAAATGCTTGCTCCAGGTTCCACAGGTAGATTGAGATTTAAACTAAAAGCAGTTTTCCTCAAAGAAATTATACTGATATTATTCAAATATATATCTTATTTATTAAAATAAGTGACGCCCAGGAT
>VOMN01008500.1:0-44628 GCA_014899125.1 Orchestia grillus
AGCGCTGGCGCGACGCCTTGCAGGGACGCTCGTGGGGGCTGTCCGGAGCATAACTGCCTATGTTTCTCTTGGCGTTCTCGAGCGAATGTTGAATATAGATAGGGCGGTCTTCTTGTATTGCCTAATCAGATGTCGATGGCGAATACTCGAAGATGTACGTTTTTGAAGTGTCAGTCGGTCTTCTTTCAATCTTTACTTTGTCTGATGTTGATGAGGATGTCCTCATCAACCTCCAATGTCAAACGTTTCTGAGGCTATCTTCTTATATTCAACGCCTCTGTTGACGAAGGTGGAGCCTCGGGGCTCGACGGGATCGAAGTCTTTCTTCTACATCTTGATTGTAGTTGCTGTCTCAGATTCCAAAATAGGAGATGGGGGCAAGAAAGCAGCCCGAAGCCATTTACCGTCTCGCATGATGGAGCCTCAAGTAATGAATGTCTTCGGTGGTCGTGCGGCTCATACGTAGTGCGCGCTCTCACAGCGAACATAGACGATACGTGTACCGCCTACGTATCAAGAGGGAGTGGGTGTGCCTTTGACCGCCACACTGGTAATTCCGCAATTTAAATATAGAATAGGAGTAGTTATTTAACTGATGGTAGTATAAAATATTTCTTAATGATATAAATAACACATAGGGGCGCATAAAGTCCAAAATTATGCACATAGATGGATTTTGAGAATAAATGTTACCGGTGGGGAGGGGAGGATATGTCGGTAGAATTTCGACAAAGCCTTGATGTTCTTCGAAGAAAGGCGTATGTCACATTTGTTTAACTCAAAGCGCGCGGGGTGCTAAGCTTCTAGAAATGCAGCGTCAGCGATGCTTTCGTTGTAATTAGTCCAGAGGAATTTTAAATGTTACGTCCAACGAAATAACTTGCCCTTTCTGTACATATTTTCTTTCTTTTCCTGCCTCGATCGTCTGGTCGCGATAGGGTCCATGACACAGACATTGATTGATCGCGTGAACGCCAACGCCATTACGAAGCTTCTATCGAACTCCCTCAGACCTTTGACAGTTCCAAGCACTCAATCAGTTTATATTCAGTGTAGTGTGGACCACAAATTTAATCAAATTAAATTTTATTCAACGAAGTATAAGTAGGCGTAAATTTGTGTTAGGCTGTAATTTCAACCTACCCTGTTGCATACAGCATCGTCGTCTGACAACTGCTATGTAGTGAGGTTAAATTTGAAGGGCCGATGTTGATTTTGAATAAAACACAAATTAGGTTCATAATAAGCCTGAATAACTTTAACGCGTTGCTCGATTGTGTATCTTACCATGGTTCAAATTGAATTAGTCTGAAATGGAGAAATATCAAATTAAATACAGAAAAAAACTTGACGTTTAGGTGTGATTCACATTCAAAATCGGCCCTTACAATTTAACCACCCTTTACTATACGTTCTTCTGTCGTCTCTCAGGCCGAGAACAAACAAACAATTTAATCATAGAAATTTAATCTTTCGAAACTCCATTATTGATAATTGGTTATTTTTGTGCCAAAAACTCAGATTCTGTAAGCTTCCTGTTAGTCCATATACCAGGGGCATTTCGTGCTCAAACTGGCATTAAAATACTGACCGAGGACTCTGTTAGTGCAACTACTAATTGAAAACTCCCTGACTCCCTGAGCAGCTTGGCCCCATAACTCCCGAATGAGTGCAACTTCAGGCAGCAAATTCTCTGAGCAATTCGGCTCTGTTTGGTTATTGCATCTTAAATGTCCTCTATTCAACGGAGCCCAGGAAAAACTTCAAGATGATTATGGGATTCATGTGCCTCAGATAGTATTACTATTATACTTCGATGAATGTTCTTCAACGAGTGGAAAGTTATTCTTGTTTCATCGAATAATAAACTAAAATGTCCATGACCTAAATAAATCACATTACCAAATTTTTGGTAACTTAGTTTATCAACGTCATTACTAAGTAAATAAGCAATTTTGAATAAGGCATACAATTTATAACTGCATCATTACTAGCATTTAAAGCGAGCATGAGAGAAGTTCATTGTGTAGAGACGAGACAAGGTTTCTCTCCTCTCCCACTCTCGTGGTCTTGTTGCTGATTTTATATGAATTGGACGTCCCGTCCCTACTCTTGAATTTAGGAATTAAGAGCAGAGACTTGCGCACCTCTGAAGCAGAAGCTGTGTGACTTCCTAACTCCCTGCCAACACATTTTCATGACCATTTGATCATCGACAAATAATGCGAATTACAAATATTTATTGTGTTCCAAATTTCTACATTTAAGTTTTCGCTCCTGTTGCAGCACGTTGTCGCCGAGTACTTCATTTGATCTCTAGCACCAAAGTCTGGTCTTGTGCTGGAGTCATCAGTTCACGGAAAGCTTTCGCATTTTTTGCTATCAGTCTTTCAGGGTATGGGCTTCTAATTTGCTGACCAACTTCATGTAAAATGAGAGGTAATTGTACAATGTGAGCATTATCATAAAAATAATTGTGCGATGCATAAAGCCGAAGCATTAAACGACTGAAAGTTTGATGAGTAAATATAGTGTAATACAACAGTAGTCGTAACAGTTGATAAGAAATCATTCTCTAATTATTAATAAAGTTTGTAGAAAACATGAAATATCTGTCGACAGTTGTGCGCTTGGCCCCGCATACGGACATGGAGAAACTATGATGGACGGTACGAGGTGAGTCGTAAGCGGTCTGATCCCAGGTTCAGCGTCCAACTTGCTACGAGTGAGGACGTTAGCTGTGAGGCTTTAGTCCTAAGGAGGGAGTATCGGTTGGCCGAAATTAGCCTGCTAGATGTAGAGAGGCGCTTCTGTGCAACCCGCTCCTGTATTTGCTGTACATTAAAGACGGGAATTCAGAACGATGTTACATCTTTGAAGTGTACAGTGCGGTGAGTTCAGGAAGTGTACGTACTTTGGTGGGACTTGTTTGATGAATTGATACCGCGAGCTGAGTAACATCTTTTACTTTTTGTTTGTGTAGCGATTGGTTGGGATTTTGTGTACGTCATTTATTAAAGCTTTATTATGATTGCGGTTTATCCAGGGGTCACATTCCCAGGTAGAGTTTCCACACCCTTGATGTGGTCAGCGCGAGCTCTCTAATCTGCAATGAAGTCCTCTCATCGCACGGTGTTTCGATCGCCTAAGCGTACAGTGCACAAGCTGTTTATGCAGAATTTTAGACTGGTTTTGGGCTGCGGGGAATGCCAGGTCAAATTGTTGTAGCCTTTGGTATTCCTTTGGAAATGGATTCCCGGTGAAACTGGGAGAGCTTAGCTGGTGTGGTGAGCTTCGGACTGCCAACGGTAGATTCGTTATCTCACAGCTCTTTCCATTGTTTACCTGCTGTCCATTTTCATTCTTTCAAGAAGAGCTGGTTTGCAGGACCAAGCTGGAAAAACATCCCAGGAACATGACTACATCGCGATTTCAGTCAAGTAAAAACAGTGGTTCGCGAGCGCAAATCAAAAGCATAAAACTGAGGACTGACTCAATGTGTCTATTTTAACCTAAGGTGATGTAAGTTTATTTGTCATTTACTATTTACATTCACTTCTTTCTTTATTTTTTCTGCTTTTGATTTAAAGCGGAACCAATTCACAAATAATGATCAAGTCTGTCTTCTGTAAAATATCACAATGACCCACCAACACCTGCCCCATGACGACCGCTGCACACCTCGGCCGCTGTTTATACCCCCCACTGCTGCTGAGGCACAGGAGCTCGCTGCTGCGGGCAGGCTCCGTAACAGTATACCTGGCCACTTATTTTCTTTAGTACGCTCCTGATGGCTCCCATTAGAGATTATTGATCGTATCTCACTTGTGCAGCCGTCATTACGCTCGCTACAGAAGCCACGTTGCAAGCACTCAACGGATTTTGGTGCTATCGCATGATATGCTCTGAAAATATCACGGCATTTGCAAGGCAATTCGACGAAAATATTCGCTTTTTCCTGCTCTTGATTACATTCACGACAATGAAAAAAATTGCTAGAGCAGCTTCGTATGTTTAGTTTAATAAAGTTTTCTAGAATTCGTTCAGATCAATGGCGACTTTGCTTGAAAGATTATATTAAAATCTTGTCTATGAATAATAAATGGCAAATTTTATGAATTCAATGATGCTTTCTACCTTCGTATTCATAACGATACGAAACCTTAGTTTTCAAAAATATTTAAGAAATATGTCGGCTTTTGCTCAATAGTTTCCTCCCTAATTCTTATTAGTTACGAATATCCTTCCATTGTTCTGTGAGAAGATTGAACAAGGAATTCGGACTCCAAGAGGGTAACTCATATCTAAATAGCTTCCATTACGGTGCAATTACCTTGCTAAGAGCTTCTGAGTGTTTGAGAACAGGGCATTAGCAGCACCAACATGTGTCTTCCGACGCCGCGATTCCAATTAGAACTTGGAATACGACAGAAGACGACAGACTTTAAGGGAAAGTTACTAATGTTGCGACTATTGATTGTTGAGCTGGAGCGCTGTGGGAGCGAGTAAATTATACAGGGCTCCGATGATAGACTAGAGTGGTAACATCGCATTTAGAGAATGGAATTTTTGTTGCGTGATGGCGAGCTTTTATTCTTTTCAAGTGAGAATGCCTCGGATTTGAACGCTGACCCGATCCATACATTAAAGAAACTGCACTTAATTTCAAATAAATTGCAAATATTAGACCGCAGAGTTTCGACTCGCTACCTTTCTCATTTTGTGAGCGAGAGCAACTCCACCATTTTTTGAGGGGTTTATTTGTGGAACCTTGAACGGTTTCAAGCCAACAGCAGCTTTCTCATCTTCGCTGAGTTTGCTTTGCTTTTCACACACTTCTGCTTCGACCCTCCCAAAGACCCTCACTTCAGTTTGACAGTCGACTCCAAAGCTACGGCGAGCAGGCAAGTTACTACTCGAACACTGGGAATTTTTTTCAAAAATGTGAATCTGGATTTTTTCAAATATTGGTCTAAGTGAGCTGATGTTAATACTTTGGTCACCATATGTGCCGTATGTGTACATGCATAACTCTCTAAAAACGCGATGTGTGCATATTTAAAACATGTTGCCATAAACTTACTTTAATTGAAATAATATTTCCGTTCAAAATTGACAAATTCTATTCATGAGAATTCTAATACTGAATTAACAGAAAAGAATCATTCCGTCGTAAGTATACCGATTTAACTTTATTGGAGGTCGTTAGGTATTATCGAATTTTAGAGCATCCTATCTGAACGTGATAACTCTAACCTCAGACTACCTCGCTTCAATGTACACTTAAGACCTCATCCTCACCTAAGCCTCGCTCGGAGCGGTCTCTTGGCTCACTTTGACTTCGTTCCAACCTAACCCTTATTTCTTCTCCCCTAACTTAACTTACCCGCACATAATTTAACTTCCATTAAACTTTTCAACTTATATTAAACTTTTACTTAAACCATTAAACTCATTGAATATCTACTCAAACCTATTTTTTTCTACACTAACACAGTTGTAAACAGTGCTAGGTCATCTCACGCAAGCAATTTCCTCACATGGTGCGTAAGAATTCGTCCAGCGGCCTGCAGTAGCGCAGACAGTGTGGACTCGAAGGGCAGCCTTTAGTGGCGCCACAGGAGAAAAATAATTGTGATTTTATTATTCGTTCGTGAATTAGTTATTGTATTAGTACTGCAAAGGATGATAATATGACATCGATAAAAGTGCAAAGAATCCAGTTTGCAGATTTTTAAGGTTTTTAAAAGGTACCAAGTTTGCAGATTTCCATTTTTGTGGTAAGATTTTCAAACTGTAAGGCGCTTACTGATTCTTTCAACAAGCGCAGAATTCTTTGAGTTAAGGTTATTAAAGGATTAACTATGGACAAAGTTGACTATAAACTCATGTGCAGTCAGGTCGTAGATCAGGGGTGTGATCAGGACAATATTTGAGCATATATTTTGTTCTGTTCACCTGCTGAGGGAATGCTTGAATTCAACGAATGGTTGAGTGCAATTCAGGACATGGAGCAGCTCCAATTAGAAAGTTTTATGAGCTTTTCTCACTCTCCTTGTTTCTTATTAAAAAATGGCATACAGAGGAATGCTTCCAGTGGCCAACCACAATGAGCATTACAAATCTGTTAATGCCCTAATCGCTCCTTCAGTTCGAAGTAAACAAATTAAATACTTAATATCGTCAATGACACTTTGTTTTGAGCTGCCGGCAAATAAACTCCCCGACCAAAAAATTAGTCACTTACAACTAATATGATGAAGGGCCCCCACGAGTATGAATATTTGGGGTAATTATGCGCCGCATTAAGTCTACTCGTACAAGTGTCCTAATGTACACCTGGTCAATTTTAAGCATTTCTTACATCAACTGATCTTGTAGTGCAGCCACAGTACGTGGACGATCTTCTCGACGAGTAACTTGTCGTTCTAGGTGGTCTCACAAATTTTCTATCGGGTTCATGTCTGGTGACTAAGCAGGCCAATCTAAGTGCCTGCCATATGCTGATGACTCTCATCCCAATCAATGGCAGCTCTCGCCCGATGCAGGCAGTTAACATCCTCGAAAAAGGCTCGAAAACAATACACTAGAGGCAGAAAAACAATAGAGGGACAAATTTTTTGTCCGGGAGGCTTATCAATAGAAGACTTTAGTAAATTTAAGGTATGAAATCTTCAAAAAAGTTTGAAGACTGCGATCACTTGGCACGGTTCTGAACACCTACACGTCAATTGTTTAATGCCTTAGTAAGGTGGGTCAACATAGGCAACACAGGTATGTGATCTTGGAGATTTCTGCAAGTATTGTACTTAGCATACACATTGAAGGTATTAGAACGAGATGTACATGCATATAGATGTACCCTACATTCACACTACATTGGGTGTATTTTGGTTACATAGGAACTAGATATTTCAACATTCTTGCTTTATATATTGTTTAATTGATTGCCTATTCTAAGAAAATATAGCGCGAATATACCGACTAGTTAGCAATAGTTTTGTAATGAATGAAAGATTTTGAGTTACATTTGCAGGCTTTATTGAACTGTTACATTCATGAAGGAAACACTATGCTACAAAATGAAATAAATTTAGTCAATGTTCCAGTCATTTTAGCGAACAAAGTGAACACTTTGTTTGCTTTCCTTCAAAGGGAGTAGAACTTCTCTTTCTAAGGCAACCGCTGGGAATTATTCTCTATTGCTTGTTTAGCAATTTGTAGAGCAGAAATCTGTTCTAGAATTTTTCAAAAATAACAGGTATGTTTCATGTCTGGAAATACATGGTGCTTGAGCGACCGAATAAGATGAATCTGATTTTTAATTTTTATTATATGTAAGTGCTCTATTAGTAAAAAGTTCCAGTATAGGTTTAAATAACCTTAGAAATTCATTCCCTTGTTTATGCCTCTTCATGAACAAAGATGCATAATGAATTAACATCAAAGTAGGTACGATTAAATTCAGCTGAAAATCAATGCCTCTTTGCATTCTCTGATTAATTCGAGCCTGAATAGAAACATATATATGTTGTGCTAAAAGATCTTATTCTGCTGCTCATGAGCGTCCTTAACACATTAGCTGCACCCATGAAAACTAAATTGCTCCCTGTTATCACAATTATTTTTATTAACAAGCATTTAAATTTCAATATTTCTTATCATAAGGGGGCTACAAAGCGGAAACACTTGCAGTATACAACGAAAACGCGCCTATGCGTCAGAGGCAAAAGCTAATGATAGCAATTAAACATCGCTATAAGGTAGAAGTCGAGCTGAAAATAACAAAACACCTCATGACGCGCCTGTGCGTCATGCGGCAGCGAACGTGTTAAAATATATACCTTACCTAATATATTTTAAGTATTTTAATTCACATTCAATTGTTTATCGTTAAACTTCATACAACAGCATGTTGTTTATAAATTACTGCATTATAAAACAACCTATGCAAATCAGCTTCATTTCAGTAGCTTTTCAGTAAACAATATTTGAATAAAGACCTTCTGGCGCTGTACGAATTTCTTCGAATAACTGGAAGAAAACATAGGAAGAAAAATTATAAGCTCTTGCAGAGAATGACTATATGTTGCACGGCTAGTTTCCAGTGAGATATACTACCATCATTACATTTGTTTAGCCTTAAGAGTTTCAAAATTTTGATGATTGAATGAACAGGCTTAACTCTCAATAGTGATCTACACGCTGAAGTTCACGGCGTTTAAATCTTGGGAAAAAGGAGTCCAAAACTCTTTAGACGAGAATCCAGCCATATTGTCCATACACCGATTTTGTACTAGGCTAGCCGTATAGGAGGTGGCTCCGTCATTTCGATAAGTAATTCCAGATTCATCACATGTTATATGGATCCAAAGAATAAAATTGTTCTTGAGTAAGCTCAGATAGGTGTGCTGGCTCTTCTTCCCCTTTTCTTCGATGAATATGGGCCGAGTTTGCTGTCATGTTGGGGCCACACCTCCCCAAACCATCACAGAGACCGGTTTTTGACGCTGTTATGACGAACACTGTTTCACATGGATTTCTTGGTTAGTTTTTATGTATGTGCGGTCATTTTGGCGGCTGTCAATTGCTTGCACAGGGAATAATTTTTCGTCAGTCCTCCATACTGAGGGCTGAGTGTCATCATTCAGTTTTTCTAGAAGATTCTTTGCTCGACTCAACCTTTTTGCTTTTCTGCCCTCAAACAGTATTTGACCCTTACTCTTCTTCACTTGGATTCAGGAATAACGTATACGAACACTGTTGTGTACCATGTTATTATGAATGTTATTTCCACGCTTTTATATTCGCTTCATTTGTCTTTTCAGCTCAAGCTGTGCGTTCTGAAATACTGAAATATTAGGCGCCATCTATCGCACTTTTTTTCACAGAACTCGTTTAAAATTGTCATATTATTATCGTTTAATTTTAGCCTCTTTGAGTGGTATTCATCGTTGTAAGAGCTATCATTTAAACTCGTAATTTTTCGTGTCAAGTTATCGGCTAAACTAATGACGCTATACACGATATCATAACTGAAAAGCCGGATTATGTCACCGAATAAAACAAATTCAATACTGTTCAAGGGGGCGTTATGGAATTTTTACTCATTTCATGGCTGACCACTATTGCTTATACCTCAGAGACCACTTGACGACACTTTAACAGAACGAGGAGAAATGGCAATATTCAATGAAATTTATTCTAATTTTTAGCAAAAAGCTGTCGTGAACTGGTGCTTGATTTTTGAAGCTTCACTGCTCGTCAGCTCACGCTAGGGAGCCCCAGCGCTTCCGTCAGGTAATCAGCCGAGCCGACCGCCCCTGCCGCTGCGTCGGGAGGAGGTCGCCGGGGCTGCGATGAAGTGCAATACACGAAAGGGAGCGAAAGGGAGTGGGACTCAAGTGTAGGGTAGTGTAGAAAAATGAAAGATTAAAAATAGAAACTTGAAGTTTTATTCGTCAGGTCATGTTTATTTTGAATGATAATTTTCTGCTGCAAATTTGCTGGTCACTTAACTTCATTTGAATAAATTTCACTTTAACTCTAAGGAAAATACAGTTTGAAATATTTATCACCTTCAGGAAATGTTCAGTGAATTTGAACGAGCGGCTTTTCACTTTCTTGATAAATACGTGTACAAGAAGTAGAGAAACTTCAATTGAGATAACATGGCTCACTGAATTAAAATAAAGAATACGGCTAAATTTACTTCGAAATTTCCCTAGTCGAGCTCTTTTCAGTATAGTATATATTGATTTATTCAGAAGAAATATTCGTTTTCAGTCCTCTATGTCAACTACAAACCCTCATATGCTTAAAACACAGTCGCACCCTCATCCTAGGCGCCACGGCTCGCATATTTGAGAGCCATGAGCGTCGCACTTGCCCAGAAAGTTCAGGACTATTTCCCTCACTCCGCCGGCCGACGCGGCCCACTTCGCTATGTTAAAAGAAGGTCGGAAAGCGACTCGACCTTTCCAAATGCTCCCAGCAAATGCTCAGAGGAATTCTGTATTTACCTTCAGTTGGCTCTGTTTACCCGAGTAGTATTATTGGAAAGCTGTTCTCAAACCGTCGTGCCCAAAGCTCGCAAATTCTGGCGGCACAGTCAAAGACCGTGCCCTGCAAATCGGCTAATGTTGGCTTGGGACACACGACTTACGGCCTTCTCAACCGTCAGTTGAATTTGTGTCAGCCAAGAGATTTCTCATGCCTGCATTCATTTCTCACACTGTTTGAATGCCCCAGATAAACAATGAATTTCTTGAAATTTCGAAGGGCTTGCTTTTTATAGCATTTATAAAATTTCACCTTTTCGGATGATGTTAGGCAAATCGCTAGCTGATTTCCATCATGTCTACTTAGAATTGCTGTTTTGATGGAACTGGTAGACGGAAAGCTGGAAGCCATGCTGTTCGAATGTAACTATATAGTTTAAATATATACGATAGAACAAAAATCGTATCCTAACTGGAACGTTGGAAGGGTGTCCCAGAAAAAAAATTCCAGTCCCCTCGTCTGCTATTTATTTTTACCATTTTCCTAACCTTTTCGTTTGACGGCCTGGATGACATTGACGTGTGTGAAGATGGTTCAGATTTTTTTGCAGGGTCGAGGTTTTGGGTGAAGTTGGTGAACACCTCCCGATCTGTGCCATGGGCATCAATTTGGCACGAATTTGAGAAGTACTTAACATTAGAGTTATATTCTTGGAACATCATGTACACATACGAGTACGTACTCATTTTTGCATCATCGTACAACAACATTCGAAGCAATTTACAGAAAGAGAAACTTTTGAAATATGCGTAGAGCACAACGGAGAATGATTCTAGCATTTAAAAGTAGTTAATTCACAAAGAACTAAGAATACCTAGATGGAATATGAGTAGTTCATGAAGGTATATATATATTCGAATAAATGAATGTACGTACTAAGGAATGGAATTCATCTGCAGCAAAATTAGAAAAATGAAAGGAAACTTGTTTCGTGAAAGTAAATTCACGATATTACATTTGTGGAATAAATATTCCGTTGGTAATTTTAACTCCGTATTCAGTTAGTTGCCAGCACGTTTTTTGCAACACTCAATGATATTTTCGTGAATGGTCGCGCACCTACAAAGGAAATAAATTATGAGATTAAGAACTGTATCTTCGAATAGCTCTGAATCTCAATGACTGTCTGCCACATTTCATGTACACTTTTCATAAATATGTCTCGATATCTCGAGAAATACGACCTCCTGAAATTATGCTCAATCACAAATAAAAATTACGCTCCTTCTGAGCTTAGAGCTGAGCTCACTTTGTAACTTGAGGCTGGAAAATTAAATTATGCTCTGAGAAAACATGAACGTTCAAGACAAAAAAAGAGGAAAAATATTGAGGTGCGACGGAACGTTACTTGAAGCTCTTCTCGTGATTGTGACAGCTAAGAATCTCGAAATAATTTATTGTAACATTTGTATCGTTTCAAACCGTCAGTTTTAAATATTTTAATTTCTGGTCGGAGAAAATATACACAACGTCGATGGTTAATTGCAAGTCCGCCCTTTTTCTCTCGTAACTGGCAAATACACGAATGAAAATACACTTTACTTCGACTACGATAAAATTAGAAGAAAGTTTTACGATGGCTGGAGAGCAGTGTTCTGAGAAGGCAAACGTTTGCTTGAACTTTGAATTGCGTACAGTAAAGTTGAGCGGGAACTTCTAGTCACTGCATAAGCCAACTTTCATTAATTAAAATTCCTTCATGAAAAAAGATGGAAGGAAATTAATGTAAATATGCACATGCATCTCGTAATACGGGGACGGATTTTGTGAGGAGATGAATCGCAATCCGCAGTCGCTCCAGGAGAAAAGTTGGGAATGCGGCAAGTGTGAAGCTGATCTAAGTTGGTATGGTTAAGCAGGAGATCCGCTTTAAATATATTATGTCTCTTTTAAGATGACAGAATATTTTTGAAAGAGGTGCGTAAACAAGAATAGTTCTACTTTTAAGAGGTGGGCCAAAAGTCACTGAGGGGTTTTGAAATTTCATAATTTTTTATTTTGGTAACTTGAATTATTGAATTTTAAACACAATGTGAGAAGGGTATGGAAATTTATTCACACAAAGTTACATAAGATGAAATCATTCATGTATAGAAAATGACGTCTTTTAAATGGCGTTCATTTTCAGCTTCGCTCATCTATCCCCTTCCCAAGACACACTCCATGACGGCGTCGAGGGATTCCCAGTTTTGTTTCAATGTCCTAATTTCATCCTTGATGTTCTCCTTCAATTGTTCAAGGAAAAGGGTCCGGGGTGTGGATACCTCTTCAAAACGAAGTTCGTGATATTCCAAGTTTTCCGAAACGTGTTCGAGTCAAAGGTGCGCTAGTCTGTTCAACGCGCTCCTGTAGCCGTCCCCTGGTCTCATTGATACGACCCTTTCATTCAGTGCGAGGTCTCCCAGCTCGTGGAAGATGATTGACTACTCTTCGTGTTCCCAGCTGGTGCATCTCTCACTTGAAAATATTTGCAATATGATTTTTGTGTAAGAATGATTGACACTGAACTTGATACAAGAATTTCACAACTTGGGTACATTGTGAAACGCTACACTTCTCCATAGATAATTTCCATGAAATGGTCTATGACATATGTGAAAAATAAAAAATAGCTATTAGTATCATAATGATCCCATATTGCAACCCGCTAGTGAATTTTAGCCCACGTTTTATAACATATCATTAGTAATAGAAAATATGCATTTCTCATCTCTTCATTATAAACTTGAAATCCGCTAACTGAAATTAATAATCAGAGTTGCATGTCCGATGCTCAGTACCCTTGACACTGAATACACAGATACTCAGATCATCGACATCGACTAAACAGTAATAATTAAACTCATAATTATCTCATCTCCGACATTAACTCCTCTCTCTCTCAAATTCAATAAAATCCAACTCAATCTTCTAGAGAAAATACTGCGTCTATTTCGACTTCAGGTCTCCTTTGTATTGTACATAATCAAGCACAACGTAAGTTTGCAGGAACGAAACCGAGTTCACTTCCACAAAACATTGCCGGTTTCTTTCCGCATTCTAAAGAAACTTTGGGACATTTGTCCAGCCCCTCCTTCCTGCAGAAACTAGCTGACCGGACATGAAAAAAAGCTCGCAGCTCGGCAGCAGAGGCCGCCGGCCTGTAGTCGTCACGCCCCGCACGCGCGGACGTACAGCCTTTGTTTACCAAGACCAAGACCGCGCATGCTGTACGTGAACAAGCTGTGCGTTTACTTTCGAGCGTTAAAGCGTATGTTTTCACGTACTTTCAGTGATTTTGAATTCCAAGAGACCATCGCTTCAAATGATAATAGGACGACAAGGTAATTGCATTCCAACGTAGAGATTTCAGTAATTTTACAGCTGTTCGGAATTTCGGACAACATTGCTCCCTTGTTGTCATTGGTTTAATAGTAGTTTTTTTACAACTGTGCTCCTTGAAAGAAAGAGTGATTGATTGCTGCCTCTATTGCCGGGCTTACAGCTTATTGAAGACCTTCCAACCCAAAACCAATACGCATATCTTTCACTAAGCTATTTTCCTTCCGGATCAATCTTTGTTTTTCCAACCGTATATCCAACAATAGGCAATTTAAAGATTAATTTTACATCATCCATTCATCGGGATTATTTCAGCGGCTTGCTCTAGTCCTTTTTAATACATGTCGATTCCAACTAATTAATTTTCTGTCAACCGTTATACAATGATTGAGACTCCGTCAAATAGTAGCGCTCATTAGCAAAATTGCTCTTCGTTTGCAAGTTTCTTTTGTGTAATTGCTGGAGTTCTAGTTTGGAAATTATTTGATGTGATGTCGGAAATCTGTCCAAAGTCATCGATCACCAGTCCTCTAAACTAAAGCAGCGAGTCCTTTGAAAATTTGGACGTTCCGGAAAACTGACGTGAATGGGACTGATGGGTCTCTTGGTATTTTGTCGAAAATTCCTGTGAATTTCCCGTGAAAATGTCTCTGCAATGACTCAGGCAGTTGGACTGTTCATTTCAGTTGACTAAATCTGCCACTGTTCGGTTCTAAGGTCGAATTGCCCTCATTACTCTCGGCTTACCGTCGTGGCTGGCAAGAACTACGCAAATTCTGTACTCGACATGGACATCTCAGACTTGGTCCGAACTCGCCTAACATGTGCCAGCTTTGTTCTAATTTACAGAGCACAGAGAAATGAATAGTTCTTGTAATTGTTCACGATAGTTCCTCAAGCATTGAGCGTGGAGGGCCACTGAAACTTTTTTCTCAGAAGTTTGGCATTGTTATGTCGCTGGTTTGCTATATTCGACCCATACACTGCCTTTGTCTGCTTCCGAAGACAATTTCAGAGTTGCGTTAAACGAAATCGAGTCATTGGACCCCAGGCGGGAATGGACGGGCAATGGCTGCCTCAGATTCGAGGAGTTTAGTCAATGTCACATCGCATTGAAGCGTAAGGTGCTCCAAGATGTCCTAATTAGGCAGCCTATCGACATTGTCTTAACACGACGCTTCATTCTCCTGAGAATGCTGTAGCTTAAAATCTTGAGAAACTTTGGCGACAGTTATAGAGGCCAAGAAGTACTTTGAAAACTGCAAAACTCCTTTTGTACCCGTAGATATTAATATTGACGTTTCCAAGAGTTTTCGTTGTTTATATTAATCAAGCAATCTAGTCTTGGTTTGCATTTGAACAATATTAAACGTAGCACGATATTTTTACGTGATAGAAAGAGTCAATTAGCCCACTTAATTCTGACCGTTGATGATATTGAACCAAAATAACTCTTATAAGAACAGAAGGTTGATTTCATTCGTATGCCCAGCTTTTTGACGATGAATTTAGCCGACTGAAACGATAAATTTCAGTAGAAAGCGTATCTGTAATAAATTAAATTTATCAGTTTCATTTGTGTTGATTTGGAGGAATCACTATTACAGCGACATCGTATATTTTATGGCATTATTACTCGCGATACGTTAGGATGGAAAAGCCGTTGCCGGAGTTTCCTCGGAAGATATCTCACGCTGTCTCCCAGCACCACATCGCCCCCAAGTTACGCGAACTGAGCAGCGTTGCCTGTGACTATGCTACAGTTTGCCTTCATTTGTCTCTGAGGAGAGGATAAGAGATGATTGCCAGCTAGTTAGGGATCCCGTGATTATTAAGAAGAAGCTGAGCTACGGAACTTCGACGCACTTACCTGCTCCATCATCGTCCTAATTGAGGCGTGCGGTAGTGTCTAGACGGAGGCGGATGAGCTTTGACAACGCTTTGAAGTATTTTAATGAGTGTTTACACTGCTGATGAAGAGCTAGGAAGCCCCGCTCGACCTGCTCCGCACGAGTTAAAGCTCAACGAAAAGATCCACTCGAGTCAGATTTATGATTTGAATCGCAAAATGGCGGTTTAAGATATTTGCCAGCAAATATGCAAGGAAATGTTGACTTAAGTTCACTTTATTGAATAGCTGCTCAGGAGGGGCACCAAGCTGCACAATTTCGATGACTTTGAAGTTTTCTTCAAGATTACAGGAAAATTAAAGGTGGAATAAAATAAGATAATTTTTTCTGCTTCGATCAGAGCGATCATTATGGCTTATAAAGAATTGTATTTAACTTCACATCATTTTATGATTGATATTCATAGTGCAGCATCGATAATTATTTTTATGAATCCATGAAAGTTGATGGAACACAATGTTCAACGATATTAGCTTAAGATACCGGGAATTTACAAATTGGGCGGAAAAATTGATTTCCGTAAAGTTTTACTGAACAAAAGAAAACGGTCGTTCGTTTCATTAAAAGAATCATGAATTAAACTATCGTACCAGCTTCACCAATTCAGTTTACCTTCATATTTTAAACTCTACATTGCTTGACCATATTCGTAAAATCATTATATTTTGAAACAGTAAAAGTCGATTAGTGCAATCGATCAGTGACGATAGTGAGTGAGTAAGTAATATAAGGCATGAAAAATATGATGATTCGTTCTCGGACTGAGATTGAGTGCATGTTTGGCACGCCAGGCCCGTCACAGAGAGAGAGCGTCGCGACCTCAGATCTGCTTCCGGGCTGCTCGTGAAATTCTGTGAGTTGATTTGCTCTCTTTTGTTTGAGTGCACTGATATTCCTAATTGAAGCTCATAGAAATGACTCCGAGGTGTACGAAGGGGGAAAGGGGAAGAGAGGGGGAGGGGGGTGATGACTTCTCGACTTGACGATTTCTAAAGTCGTCAAGAAGCTTCATAAAATTTTGGTTACGGGAGCTATTTTAGTATGATACAATGATGGTAATATATTTTGTGAGCAATGCGATCTAGTTGCAATACATACGTTATTATTGAATGAATCCTTGATTTTATCCTAATCGGGAAAGAACTTACTTTTTTGCGAGTAATATATATATATATAAATATATATATATATATATATATATATTTAACGGTGAAGGCACGGTTACCGCAATTCTCTCATTCGCAAGGTATTGTTGTCATCTGGCTTCTGTCGTCAAGAAGTATGAACGATGTACTGTCAATTCGGAAAAGTATGCTCTGACTTTGGTAACCCTATAAAGTTTGAACGTTTTCAAATATCAAATCCAAAATCTTGAAAAAATGAAGGAGAATAGTTTATCGTTGCTAGTTCAATAATTCAGAATAGAACATAAGTACCTCACAATTTGTTTTCTTTTGATGAATGTAATTTCATAGTCTTGCCTTACTTTACAGCGTTTAACTCTTCCTATAACATACTCGTGAATCAGTGAAAAATAACCTGAACGTACTTATCATATTTATATAATTTTTTACTCGTTTGATGGCAGTACAATGCGATGCGTCCGCTCTCGCGTAGAAACCATGACAAAATTCTACTAACAAAATGTGAGGGGTGAATAAATGAGTGCACCGACACGCTGCCAGTCGCCCAATTAGGCTGTGCAGTTCAACGGCGCGGCAACATCTCCTTTATTTAGATTTGATTCTCTAGCAAACGGAAACCTTGTGCAGATTTGTGAAAAGTAATGCGTTTGACGCGAAAGCACAACGCCTGGCAGTCGGTCTTTTCGACGGTATGGGCTTCTTTGAGCTACAGGCTGTCGTTTAAATTCTTAAATGTTTTCGTCTGTGGATGCATTTGCTGGAATGCTTTAGGTAAATTTCTGCCCCCGTGAGAGTTTAATGAACTTGAATATTCATTTCAACCATGATAAAACCTTTCATTCTTTGATGTCACTGTTGGATTTTTCTCCGGCTAATACTGGGGTTCCAGTACCAGAGTGGTTTTTCTAACAATTTAAAACTTTCGTCATATTATGGGTAAAAAATCCCCACAGATGCTTCTGGGCGTCACTTATCTGTATGAACTAACACAGACGGCTCGACCTGCCCGGAAGTAAGTTTGTGAAGCTAGACCCGTCTTGAGAGAGATCAATTTTACTCGCGTAGCGGTACAGAGAGGAACTATGTAGAGCTGTGCCTTTGTATTATAGCTCTCGACCGTAGAGCACCTGGCGTTACCAGCCAGGTGTTCTAATTGATTCTTTGCATGACTTCTTCCTATTTTATTTCTGGGATGAGTATGTGTTTTTTATTCTTTGACTACCTGTTTAATCAATATTTGATCTTCGAGCATCATTAACTTTTCCTCGACGCTGTCAAGATAGGCTCGCTGCTCTAGAAGAGGGTTCATATTGGCCCTACTTGAGCGACCCTTCTTACTTTATTAAAGCATTAACTATCTTTAGATATCGGCTTCATGTACTAACCATTAAACATTAACCACTAACGATTAACTACTTAACCTAAGCTCGAAGTCCTACTCTTTAACCTATACTTTCGCAAGACGTCTAAGCGTCCTACCACGCTGGAGGAAATAATTTTTCAGGTGCTTTTAATAATTCTTAGCCTCACTTATATACTCTTTGATCACGAAAATATCCCGTCAATTAAATTATTTCTAGCTTCTTATAAAGTCTCGCCTTCCTTCGAAGTATCCCGCTCGCCCAGCCCCTACGCTTCCTCAAGGGCTCTATAGTTTCTGTTGCCTAGTTGGAGTAATGTTCTTCCGCGTTGCTGCTTCTTTAAAAGAGCTACGTAAATAGACTGGTTGGATGTATCCTTCAATTATTTAACTCGAAACTTATGAAATGACCTCCTTTTATACATGAGAAATATATTGAATTGCTTTCTCAATTCATTGTAGTAGCATCAAGGGTCCTCTCGTTCCTGCGCGGTGGTAAAGACGTTCCTGCCAACATTGCCCCTCCAGCCGCGACCGCATGCAGTTCCTCGATGCCACAGTTTGCTCTTCGCGCTTTTCACAAACGAAGGGGAAGGTAGGTGCTCGGGTCCGGTGAAGTCGTGACATTTACCCAGTTTTCGGTCTTTCTTGAATGGATCTTGTCGGTTAAAGTACTAGATTACTGTTTTTCGCCTGTGTGGTGCCTATTATACTCTAGGACAAAGTTAATTTGGCTTCAAATAATTACCTGTTTTAATACGGAAATTTTAGTATAAACTTGAGCCTAACATAATTTAAGTTTGAATAAAGAACTTATATCCTTGAAGTTCGGTAGGAAGCTTAGCTTCTGTTCATCATTTAAAATTTACAAAAGTAGCGCTACTAATTAGCAGTCCGCTAATTTGACTGCTAATGTTGCCATAAGATTATTAAAGATGATTCTAGAAATATTTTTTCTTTGCATGTCTATAATTTTGTTAAAAAGTAAAAGGAAATTGCGAAGAAGCGTGTGCCGCAAAAACATCATAATATGCAAGTTGGAAACTGACAATTGAAATATAAGGGTCAGTTCTAAGGACATAGTTTGAACTCTGAGAGAGTTTTTAGTCCTACAACGACAAAAGTACATCATTCTTCAGGTTAACTCGTGAAAAAATATTCTTAGTCAAAAACGTTGACTCTTGACCGGTAGCAAAGTCAACACAATACTTGAACCTCGAGTCAGGGATTCAAGTTTTTGCTTGAACTTCCGACGAGAAGATATGCTGTGTTACCTCCAGTCAAGCATTGAGTCAAGCATCCTCCAATGATTCTATGAAAAATCACATAAGTTTCATTAAGTTTTACTATCGATTTAAGGAAATCACGTATTTACAGGGTGCGAAAGATCCCTGAAGACACATATTTTTGAAATTTTAACTAACCCGATAATAATTACTGTATTTTTAATTTCAGAAGATCCAATGGCAAATACTACTATAACTTTTGAAATGAAAATACACGCTGTAATAGTGTCTATAAAAAAGAAACACAGCAATTTAGAAGTTGCAAGATTTCTAAAAGTCGCCAGATCTTTCGATTGTAAAGTTAGAAAGGACCTGAATGGAAACAATGAAGATGAATTGGCCACCAGCAAAAGAAAACAGAATTGTTAACGCTCTGACTCGCTCAGAAGACCTGAGTTTGTCAGAAGAGTGCATGGCATGATCGACGAAAGTCCTGGGAAGTCGATACGACATCTTGCCAAAGATCTTCAAGTGTCTGAAGGAACAATAGGGAATGTTGTTCATCAAGACCTCGAATACAAATCATACGCTCTTAGGAGAGGTCAGTTAATGTCGACGAAAAATCAAGAGAATCCCTTGATGCGTACTGTTTTTCTAAAAGTGCGTAAGGTGTCTTCAGATACCTTACGCACCCTGTACGGTCGTGCAGAAGTAGCAGAAGAAATTTCTGTTAACAAAAATACACGAAACTATTTCTGAAACGAAAAACAGGAATTTCTGGCATAATTTATTTTTTCCGTCCCCTGCTAATTACGGTGTCTTACGATAATACGGATATTCAAGTAAAAATTTTCAATCATTTCATATCTATAAAGGATAAAATGGTGAAACTAGCGCATGAAGGAGGCGAACACAAAGCCAAGTCGACGTAGCAAGAATTTAACATTTTAAATACTATTGTAGGAAGCGAGTGCGATAACGGCGATTGCTTGAACTTACTGTTGATTTTGGTCATCCAGTACAACCTTCTTTTGACTTAACATATAAATAGCATGTGCTCGAAACAGGAAATAAAATTATAAGCTTTAGAAATCATACATATTTTCTACAATATTTTTTCTATTTTTGCCTAGCAGTTTGCGATTCAAACCTAAACGCAACAGAAGAGAGCGTAATTTGTCCGTTGATTTTATGAACTTAAGCTCGTGCTTTAGGCTCACACTTCGCACTTGACTAGGCCCTCTGCATACAATTTGCACATGGCATGGAAGGAGATGGGAAATCCATGGATGTTCAGAGTTGATGTTCGATGTCGTTAATGTTTTTATGATTTCTGAGTGCATTCATGATTGAGTCTGCAAACGTTAATGCCCTTACAAAATTGAGCAACAATGTTCACTTTTCTGTATGAAATGCAGGACATAAGAATATCACAACCATATTTTAGCCATCGTTAGGAGCCGTTATGGAATCGTGTCTTCAGGCTAATATAGGTAAGTGAAGGCATTGGAAAGCGCGTTCATAAAAATTTCGAAAGTTACAGTTTCTTGAGTGATTGTCTATATTTATTTAGGCTGCAATCAATTTCCCTGATGGCTAGCAATTACTCTCTAAAAAAGTAATAATAAACATTTATTGCAATCCTATATTAAAATACAAAACTTGATCTACTATAGCGATGATTTCCATTTAAGAAATTTATATTTTCTGTTAATTCTAAATCAAACAATTAAAATAAGAAATTCGAATATATTTTTTGATCTTCGATAGGATATCAGAAATTTCTCTGCGTCATTTAGATTCTCTGTGTGAAATATAGACAATAAATACTTTTATATCCTAATGATGAACGCCAAACATATGACTTTAATTATCACCAAGATTTACACGTATTTCGTTTCAATAGCATTCATAATTCTATTAATTAATACATTTAGAGCCTAATACTGCACCGATATTGATTCACTATTTCAAAACAGTTTCTTTAAGGAGCCATCAAGCCTTCCGGAAAGTAATTCGAAGAATCGGCCAGGAAAACCAGTTTTTCGTTTCATTAATAAGGTAGACGCTCGCCAGCCGTACATCATCCTTCTTCAACGCGGAATCATTTGCTATCTTCATTCTTAAACCACAAACGATAACAATAATATTCACACTTTGACTCAAGGCAGAGAGGCTATTTCATCAACGTCGTCTCAACACATTATGGCCTGACAATATTCTCAGTTTTTACCCTGAATAATGACTTCAAACTTGCAGCGCATGAAGTACACCTCAAAACACAAATACCACAAGCATATGATTCTTACCTCGCCACGAAATAACACAGGTAAGCAAAGAATGCTACCATGAAAGTATCGACTGCTCTAGTTAACAAGCCATAACTCACGGAGGCTGTCCAAAGGAATGAAGTCCCGTGTCTCAATCTACAGAAGCCATGGCACTGAGATCTCACTATCAGGACGCAGGGGTACCACAAAGAAGTTGTCAAACTGCACATCTAGCCCAAATGCCGAGCCAAAATTTGCTACCGTTGGTCAGCCATGACATTGCAATTCAAGCTGTTGCTGCTATCGGAACATGAGTTTCTCCGTCGACGGATCAATCGCGCAGGCTCATTGCGTCGTCCTTCGTATCGCAGAAATAATGAATGTATCTACAGGTTGCAATTTCAGGGGCAATGGGAGCTTGTGCCGCTTCTGTTTCTTGTCTCATTTTTTTTAAAACCCCAGAGTAGGCAATCAATCGCAGCTAATGGCATCCATCAAGCTTTCGATGACTGAGAAAAATTCTCCTCGGAATTTGCACCACAAAGAGAGGACAAAGGAAATTCATGCGTTGACTTTTAGCGCTCGTGAGATGTGAATCAAATTTTTCTATTCGCGCACCATCTAACTTTTGGCAAGCGCAATGCATCGAACACCTGCGTTTCTCCAAAAATTCAGACGAACTGCTCACGTAAGCCTACGGTAATCTTCCAAGTAAACAACTTGCACAAAAATGTAATCTCGATCCGATCGAAAATTCAGCTAAAGGCCGTGTTTGCCTCCAGGTACGTTCGGCTTAACGGTAATATCGGAGGCTGTCCTTTTTTACCCGTGAAAGCAATTTCGCTCGCATGAAAGGGCACTACTGATGGTGGCTTACTGAAGGTACAGACTCTGAAATTGGTTTCTTCAACGCACTCGATTGCTCATAAGCTACACTGAAGTTTTCCTGAGTAAAAGCATTCTCAGTGATGCTGTATCATACTTTCTGTCCTTCATCATGATAAATTTGTGCCTCTTCTCTGTTCATGAATCAACATTTTCCCTCTTGATTAGAAATATTGTTTACCCTTTGAAGCACCTCGAGTTTAGTTTTCCTATGAGTCAGCACTTAGTACGCGGAACTGTTTTGCATCACATGATGTCTTATGAGAATAAAATATTACAATGATTCTAATTTTATCAACATCACTCAGATTCACGTGACTTTGAATTTCTTAGAAATTTAAAAATGAGCTCGCAAGCCATCGTGGAATCACACGACGCACTTGTAATTTTCAAACAAATGAAGCTCATAAAATTACGCGGAAGTGTAAAATTTGTTTGAGTTCTCTATTGAGTATTATTATAGAAGTCAGATAAATACTGCGGTAATACTTATTTGGTCTCGTTTCATTGAGCTGCGGCTTTTCTTTCGTACAAATTTAAATGCAGTCTGATTGAAAATGTGCACGTAAGACTGAAATCATTGTTTCGTATGAAGCTGAATGAAGTCTCACTAAGAAAACAATTTGATCGTTATAGGTCTAAATTTGATCACGAGTAAAACATAAAAATACAAAAAATATTTATTCCCTCCCTAGAAAGTAACAACGATAGATTATGTTTCATAAACTGCAAAGGAGACATTTTATTTCTATGAGATTGTTTGGAAAATACAACAGCAAATATCTGCAGCTTCAGAAAACCTGACGAGAAAGAAGAGGAACTTTGAAAATATTCACCCATTTTTCTTTGCGAAATTCCCGCGCAATAGAATAACTGAGAAGACTTTGAATTCTTGAAACCTATACCGAAGAAAGTAGAGTCTGTAGTACTTCTGTCTGGTCAGAGTAAAATAAATAATACCTTTTTGGAAGGACAATGGAAAGCCGAAGGAAATAAGCCCTTGTAAAACGTTAGAATAATTCTTCTATAGTATTTTAGTGAGAACAATAGTCAGAAGGAAGACGATGCTTGATATATGAGTGAGAGTTATTCGTGTTCGAAGGCCCAGAGGCGTGCACTTGGCAAACATGGGAGCGGACTAAAGTCCGAACATGCGCACGTTATTGATGTCTAGAGCAACTCGATGAGTCTCGAGTCTGGCGTGTAAGTGAAAATAAAATTACGTATACCGTAGTGAATTTAGCCTCACGGTATTAATTTTTTTTTTATCTTCCGTCCTGATATATTACTGTTAATGCCTCCGCAAAACGACTAGAAGGAACACATTCTTAGAATAGAGTTCAATTCGACGGAATTTGTAACACATGTTTGCGATCATATGGAATTCAAGACAATAGGAGAGGCGTTATCGTACTGCATGCAAACCAAATTCATCAGAATTATAAGTTCTTTTCTTGAAAATGAATCGACTACGAAATGCAACTTGTTACCACCATTGACCTCTAAAGGCACGATGCTGACGTCGAATCCTCGATTTGCACAGCATTTTAAGAGTTTATCTCCGCTGTTAAGATGCTTCCATTGCTCGTTGCACGACACAAATCATACTTGCGCGCATGAAGTGCACCGCCATATCAGGCCGAGGTGCCAGAGGACAATAAAGCAGAGCAGAGCCGTAGCTCCCCCGTGGCAGCGCGATCCGTGTTATGAAGGAGCGCTAAATCGTCCGCAAGACTGCAAAAGTTGGACGCTTTCACGCCTCCCAAGATCCTTGTATGGATCATAGCCCGACCAGAACGCCCTCTGAAGATTACTTGCACGAATTTAGGAGACTTTTTTATAGATGGTGATATAACTCTTCATGAATTACTTTCTTAATAAAAAAGCTTTATGCCTCAGTGATTTGAAGGAAAGACACTCATCAGTAGTTTCAAACGGTCGTAAACAGGTGGATGTTCTCCGTGGACTTCACGCTGCTGTGTAAGGATATCACACAAGAAAAATTCTCTTCAACAAACTTGCTCAACATACTCGACGCAGAAATTAGCTTAATAAGAGAGGAACCCAATTACTTTGGGGTTGTTACACAAGGCACTACTCTGTAATCTAGTCGTACACATATTTGAAAGGCTTTTACCTTTTCACTTGGTACACAGAGATTACTCTAGGGATTGGCATCTAACTATTTATAAATATTTTTGCATTTTGCTACTTTCGAAGAAATATCATGTGCAAAATTGTAAATATTATTGTTAGCTCTGAAAGTGTGAATGAAAAATTTCAAAATGCTCATTAAGAGTTCGAGTATTCATGTTAGTATGCTTCTTTACTTCATGTACTAAACTTAAATGTTTGGATAAATTTTAAAATGCGAAAACCCATGCCTGCCTAAGTAAAAATCTTCTTTCATACTGAGCAATTTAACCAACATCCTTTGAATTTCCAAAATTCTAGTTTGTAACATGTAGCGTCACCATTCGAAATACACCACGTATAGTATTTAAATTGATATATACTTCAAATGCAACACAACTCAAGTGACTGTTGTCCTTGCATAGTAAAGCCGCCATTTCAGAATTCCGTTGTGCAGGTGCAGGGCGCTCACGCGAATGTGCAAGTGTCTCCATATCTTGACCTCAGGGGGTGTTGGGAATTGAACTGAAGACTTTCTGTATGTTACCTCACGCTCGCTGAGCTCTACAAACCGATCTGTTCCATCCGCAGCTCTGTAGCAATTATTCCTGGGATATTATGGCTCAGATATTTGCTTCCGTGTACCATTCACACTCACCCGCAGGCTAAAACAGAACCAGCTGAAAATGAGTGGTGTGTTAATCGAGCTTACACTCGGCGTCTTGTTCAGGTAGAGAACTACTAAAGTCGCGAGATAAAAGTTGTTTCAATGTCTCCACGCAATCTCTCTTAAAGCCAAGTTAGATCTGCAGTCGTTGCTCGCTTATTCTTCGCGACACCTTCAATTTACATGCAAATAACGCTGCGCCCGAGCTCGTTCCGGGGAATCTAAAGAGCTTTTCATGGCTTCATCGCAACTATGATTGAAGTAATCTAGTCTCAAGACGAGCACAAATAATCAGCTTCTCACAAGCTATTGCTCTGCCATGAATAATTTCTGCTTTGAGGGTGCCCGCCAACTGAGGATAATTTAATTTTTACGCGACAAGTACGGAATTTACGACTCGCGACCGCTTGAAGTACCGAGTCCTGATCTTCGCGAGAAAATGGTGAGCAAGAATAGATATTTTTCACAGGATTTTCTGGAAATTGAATGACGCATAAGCTCTTAAGGTTAATTTTCACAGTTGTCAAGTTCAGGCATTTCTTATTTCGAAAAGTACATGAAAACACTCAATTTACCATCCGACAAGCAAGTTACAATTTATAACAGAACCGAGCATGTACTCGACTTTTGGGCATAGTTACAGCCCCGATACACATGAACGTGCTGGACTCCCTTCGAAAAATCTTTCTGAATCTTGTATCTTATGAATGTAAAATGTTTGGTTCACACATGTTGGTGCGGCTCCGATGTTGCAGTCTTTGGTGTACGCGTCGATGGTTCAGTCCAGTGCGACCAGATACATGTGTCCCACTTCATCACTTTGTACCTCTGAGATGAAGATCAACGTCACATCAATTTACCGACGAGTGGACCTCATTGGAAGCCTTAGCAAGATCGAGAATACATCGTGCGATGAACAAGTTTGGTCTCCGAGGCACGACTCTTGGGGGATCTAATTTCGAGTGCGCATGGTGGCCGTAATCGCTGATGATCGACGGTCCCAAGTCAGCTTTGAGTGTCAGTGAAGTTCGAAAGCAATCGAGAAAGACTAACGATTATAGTCTTTCGTCATTTTTGTCTAACCGATGATAACCATTGTGACACCACTATTGAAGAAACAGATGCTATTTGCACTGATAACTTCTAATACTGAAGAAATGCTTCCACGCGGAATGACTCAGAGTATCTAGATTTTTGTGTAATGAAATTGTGACCACTTTAATTACGATGTTCCGTGACTTATTCCGGTTCAGATTACTCAAAATTTCCTCCGTCGCTTTCTTCAGGGACAGAATGTTTTACTCTGAAAAAACTAATATTCCAACCATTAAAGAAATTCACGAGCATACTTCCCCGAGAGATCTCAAGATGTTGGGTGGCTCTGCAGCGCACTCCCCAATTGAAACGTAGTAAAAAAGGTCTGACGAGTAATGCTCGCTTTGATGATATTACATTGACTTTGCTGTTCTATTTACCTATGAAGTGTTTTTGAAGGCTAAAAAATTTCAACGATGGAAGGGATGGGCTGGAATGAGTGAAATTACACTATTACGGAACGAAAAAATAACATAAATCGAATTAATTTGTTTTGATTCAACTGCATTGACATTTTTATTTTTCTTGGGTCATTCCTCAAGATGGTTGTGGGACATTATATAGACCATTACAACTTCAAGCAGCACGAGGAGAAAACGAAGAATCTGTCATCCGGTTTCTCTGACATCTAAAAGCTCGTAGCTCCGCGTCGAGACCACAGCAGGCCACACAAACACTTCAGAACTGTGCACCCAAAATAAACCTACCTCGCCGTGCTGTCTCCTTACGCCCTCTAGCGGCAGCTCACATTGTCCTCAGGCGAGTCCGATATTTACTGCTCGTTTTGGAGTTTTCCTCCTGACTATCCTGGCCGGAAACTTGCTAAAAGGGACCCTCCAATGCAGTGTAAACCTTTCGGGCGAACCGGAGACAATTTCGAGGCAATACAAGGACTTTGTTCACAGTTTGAAGAGCATGACGGTAAACAACATCAAAAGGAAGAAGAGCCATCAATGTCTTTGTGAAAGAACCCTCAGAGCTCCAAATGAGCTCCCACAACAATAGAGAAACTTCTTAACAAGCGTGGCCTGGTTATTGCTGAGTTCTGCTAAGTGTTGTTCTTTATTAGCATTGTTTAATTATTATTGATATAGCTAATTGTCTGTAGTTACGAACAATCATGTGTCAAATTGAATTGTTGAAGCCTTTGATGTAGTGCTGTTGAGTCCGTGAAGACATATGGTAGGTGATTTTCTTCCTGCGCTACTGTAGGAATTAATCATCAAAAGGTTTGCAGCATTTGAGTAAAATTGAAATGTTTGACGTATCGAATGAAAATTTTAGTAGTTTTCTTTGTCATATGCCCCTCCTCAATTTTTATTTTCTATTAAAGAAATGATACAGTTAACAGTAACAAATGTATGGTGTAAAATGAATTTATATGGAGGAAATAAGAGATCTAGATTCACATTAGGCTCTTTGAGATCGAAATATGAGCGCCAATATTCGGTTATACCACATTATGGAAACACAAACTTCCCTATTCCCAAAAACTCTAACGCGAAGCTGAGTTTTTTAAAAAAGCTCAAAAGTGGCTTTTTATCGCTATTGTCTTCCGATATTTTACTTGAATTATCGAGAACTTGAAACGCAAATCACTCATCATAAGTTTTTAAAATAAAAATCAAGTAATTTACTTACATTGTAAACCCATAAGTATTGGCATACTGCTTAAATCCCAACTTCTACGTCATTTAATTTGCATCAGGTGTCTTAAAGGGTGGAAATATTATTGTTTAAGGTTTCTCTTGACGGAGCTCTGAAGGAGCGAGGAGTTTCAGGGCTTCTCATTAAACTGCTAGCAGATAACAATAAACAAAATAACGGAGTCAAACAGCAAGTTCATTCAAGCAACTGGACTGAGACCCCCAATAGGAGAAGTGGGCCGGAAGAGGATAAGAGCAAACAAGCGTCGCATTTCCTCAGCTCCTAAGCATTCACCGAGATTCCTAATTTGTTACCCGCTTCGCTGAGAGTAGATAACTTCTTTAGCTTCATTTGAACGGAAGCCGCATGAACGTTAAGGGATTACTGGTAAAGCGACTCGAGAGACCGAGCTTGGCAGCATTGGCAGCTGGAAGCGATCCAGAGAGGCCGTTATCATTGCACCGGGCCGTGTCAAGGACACGTCACCTCGAGCTACCTATTTAGGAAACAATTGACGCAGTCAAACTTATGCTTCAATCAGGCACGCATGAACTCCGTTAAATAGAGGCATTGAAACTATATCTTCCTTCAATATTTCATGCTTTTTCCACTTCCACCTCCAGATATTGTTACTTGTGTTGACATAAATTGTTTTTCGCCCACTTCATTGATTGGTTGTAATACTCGATGCCTTTTTTCATACATAAATTTGGAGGCACGAACATTAAAATAAAATGATTACCTGCTTCACACGTGATAAATATTCACTAAACATAGTAATCATAAGCTTTTTTTAGTTACGAGTACCCCTATTTTATTAACACTATGTTAACGTAGCCAAAACGTAATGTTATGAAATGTATTATTCATGTGATGTCGATGTTCGGGTAGGAATGAACTCAAAATTGAGCGTTTGAGGACCGCTGGTTAACGACTCAAATGTGCAGGCTTCCATGGCCTGCTTCTTTGGCTTTATTTTCTAACTGTTTTTGGTATCAGGCGGTTTGTAATACAAATATTTTACGTTTGAGATTTGCCCTTTTACAATAAATTATTATTCTAGGCAGCAATTTTTCCATTACTTCACATTTAGCATTTATTATTTTTAATCTATTCATATATATGTACGCACTGTACATTCAGTTTTTTCTGCTATTTTATGCTTTAGAAGCGATATTTTCAAATTTTTTTGATAATCAAGCATTTTTTACTACTCGTTGTTTTAGGTTTGGTATATTCGTGTTACTTCTGCATTTTGTATAAGCTGTATTTTGAATATTTTATATTTTAGACGCCATGTAGAAGCAGTCAATAAAGAAACTTTGGAATTGTTCATCAGATCTAAAATATGGCCAGGAAATTCTCGTTGGTTTAACATAGCGCCTCAGGACGGGAAGAGAACGAGAAATTCTGTGCCAAGTACCTGTACCAGTCAACCTTCTGGATCAACAAACCTTAAGGATCGATCATACTGAAGGGCCAACTAACCTTCTGGACCAATCAACTTTCTGGGCCACCCAACCTTCTGGGCCACCCAATCTTCTGAGTCAATTCTGCGCAAACATTCGTCAAAAACAATCTCACAAAAACATCCTATGTGTTAAAGTTCCTGTGAGTACAGGCCCTTCAACTTTTCTCAACACTTCAGGAAATTTTTATATAATTTAAATACCCTCTTGGGAGCTCAGCTGTAAAAAATTGTACATATTTACTTCACGCAATAGCGTAATGAAAGAATTCTATTCTCAGACCGGCTTACGAAATTATGAAATTAATAGCAATTAAGCCTAAGGAAAAATAAAACCAGTACTAATTTTTTGGGTTAAGCACTGAAATATTCTATCAGTGTGGCAATTTACTATCGTCATAGTATATTCTCCTAGAAAATTTAATATATAATAATTGAGTTTGTACACCTGCCACTTATGTAAAACAACTTTCATACCTTTTTTTTAGATTTTCATGCGTTGAGAAGAAGAAATTACGATCAATTTTTATTACGATGTTACATAATACATTGTGGCAGCATTAGTAATTATTTCTTTGTAATTTCTCTCCAATTTATTATTGACTGCATTTTTAACGCTGTCATGACGAGGATGGTTTCAAGAAGAACAAGATGATTAGAGCTTAATGAAGACCAACTGCAGAAGCTAAGAATTTTTCCGTGTTTATATTCCTTCATTTTTATCATCATAGTGTCAATCGAGCGAAACATCACAGAAAAACTACGTCTTGAACCATCTTAGAACAGTGCAGTTCTCAGAACTAGCCTTGAAATAGATGGTCTTTTAACGCCGTGAACACAACTGGCGTGGAACTGTGATACCTGAAGCGAAGACCGAACATTAATGAACTAAAAAAGACTTTCGAAAATACGAGGGCCATTGTAAAGCCGCTCTTCTCTGGAGCTGTTCAGACCTGCTGATGAATATTTCAGGAATTTGACGTTGTATTCATGCAAAATTGAAACACATGCTACATGTTTTACACTTTATTTGATGTAGGATAAAATTTGAGCATACAGCGAACGCAAAAGGAAATCAGATGGTCTGTATTATTCATCGTGATAAAAAAAGTGTTTCACGTTAACAATTTCCTCGGGTATCTACGAAATATTCAATGAAATCATAAGTAATTTCTAATTTTACGAGTACTAATTATTCAAGAAGAAGAAAATATTCATAAATCGAAAGTATATGGCAATTTTCGTCAATCCTCGATTACTTCTCGTAATGGACGCGCATTTTTCTCTATCTTCTTATGAAGAAAATGAGGAAAGTGAAACTCTCAACTTATTGATTTTTTCTATCCTGTCTAGATGACAGAGGATTATGGATTGAGGTTGGGTGCTAACTTTTGAACACTTTTGCTCGGTTGGGTTTCATTCCTTCTGTTCTTTGGAGCATTTTCATTGAGGGCTGGTGATCGTCCTGGTCTGTATTTATCTTCTATCGATTTGTTCCGAAGACGAAACTTCAGGATCAGCATTGGATTTGTTGATCCGCTGTCATACCTTCACTATAGACAAGACACGAATCCGCACGCTTCACTATTTTAGAAGTGTGTTTGTTGTTCTTAGTCCCCTAGCGCAGCGTAAGTCGAGTACTCAGTATTAGTTCTTCCAATAAGGGCGTGAAATTCTTGCATAAATTATGATGCTCGCTTATTCACCGGTCACTTGAGAATGAACGATGAACGCTCTTTCTAAGCAGGTAATTTCCGGGTGAAGCTGAAACGCAAGAAGTTTAAAATGATTTGTAGCCTTCTGCTCCCGATGAACGAAAATTAACTAGGATTCAAACCAATGCGACTTCACTTTCAGAGGCTTAAACTACGAGGAAGTAATATTGTTTCATAAATGGAAAGAAATTCACAGAGAAAAGCTCAGTGATCAAATGCACTTTACGTTAATGATCTTCCTGTGCAAATGCAGCAGTATTTCAGCGCCAGTAACCCAGGGGAGCATCCACAGTTAGCTCATAATTCTGGCACTGTAGCTCTGGTCGAATGTGCGCCTGCAGCGGCTGTGTAAGTCAAGGAATGTGATTCCAGGGGCGCCGTACCCATGCTAATTTGACACTGAAACCTACCAGTAATTGGGAGAGCTTCTAAAACAGGATGGAGTAAACAGAGACGGTCGTAAATGGCAGCCCCATGCTCCGGCCTTGGTAATTACCATTACAGCAGAGACATAGACGTCGCTTGCTTAGTCTTCGATGTCGATCAAGTCCGGTCATTAAGCTGCAGTAGCAGTTTGGGCGGCTGTCCTTAGACTCCCTTTTTAGACCAACTGCTTTAGCTTTGGGAGGTTGGTAGCGCGGCCCAGTAACTTACGTTGCTTTTAGGCCCGACCGACTGAGCAGAAAGCTGGATCAATGGAACGCCGATACTGAGGTCGAGAGAAAAATCAAGAATATATTCTAAGGCTTTTCTATACGCATAGAATTTTGGATGTTAAAATATGTCATGACACATTCTCTAATGTCCACAAATTCGCTGACGACAACTAGATTCGAGAGCTCGTTATGCACAAGCTATGGAATTGTTTGCGTTTTCAGTACTTGGGAATGATCTTCATTATCGATCATTGATCACCAAACGAATACCTGAAATTTTAATCTTTTTGTAATGTCCATTAAGCAAAAGCTTTGCTCTTTAGGGACTTCATTTTGAGAGAGTCTCGATAGTCGATATGGACACCCTCAGCTCCAGGCAACAATGCCGATCATTACTTCTGGACGGTAAAATTTCGTAACGGTGGTACCATGGGATCGTAAATCGTTTGCATGAGACTCAAGCTTTCACTTCGAACGCCGATGCTTTAAAAAGTTGTTACATTTTCCAAGTATGGAGACCCCAGCAGAGACGGTGTGAAGGGTACGACTATGACAAGCTGAGAGAAATTTATCTCTGTATCTCAATGGATATTTCTATTTTTCAACTTTTCAAGTTTGGGTGCTCTTAATCGTTAAAAAAACTCTTTAAGTATTCCAGAGATTTAAAGAGGTGCTTTACATTAAATTTCACGTTGATTTCTAATATTTTCAAACTACAAATAATAATTAATGATAATTGTAGATGCCCGACCAGTTGAGAGCAACGTACATACTAGAAGTAAATTTGCTATCACAGCACTCCGAGATATGTAGACTTTAAGAATTAAATTTAGCATTTTTTCTTGAATGAAAACCATGTTACTTAATGAATATCATTGAAGAGAATTCAATTTTCAGTAAACTGTAATTCGCTAACCATTTCACAAATTTCCCCTTTTCCAATAGATTACGTCAATTTTATAATTTTTTAAGAATTCCGTGTGAAAGTTGCAGGGTCATTCGAGAAAAACGTATAACCATACTGAATTGATTGCAATTTATGCAGAAAGTGCCATACCGCTTTACTAAGTACGTAAGTATCACAACACCGTTTTGTGACACACAACACCTGCAAGAACGACGGCCGAACACTTCAGACGTCCATCGCGATGTTTCGCAAGAAATGTCGCAGCTTCGCCTTGCTGGCGAGTTTTTCCAAGTACTGTCAGGCCGCTCTTCATCTTCGCGCAATATTCCAGTGATTGCAATCAGGGAGATCCGAACTTTTGGCTTCCCGTCCTCTTGGATAAACAGAAGTCCGTTTTCTTTCCATCTGGTTGTGTGAACATTCGATTTCGCGACTAGATTTGGAAGACACACACGCTGCAGTAATGAGATCCACGGCTCTTACTTACAGAGAGCATTAATGAATGCGCGTAAAATGTAAAGACAATTCAGTTTTTAGGTACACTTTTTACAAAGTAGCTTGAATCGGAGATGAATACTTGGACTATACAGATATAGTCGTAGCATATTTGCTGCTGGGCAAAGGTAAATTCGTATTTAAATACGAATAAGTTTTTTGATTTTGTGAGCCAAAAAAAGAGCTCCCCAAGAATCTCAAGTAAAGTTTTAAAATTATTCACAATTTCGTATTTTTCATTACGTGCAAAAGATCTGCAGACGCCTCAAGCAGCGTCAACGCCTTTCATGCGATGTGCGGTTTCTCTTGTAATTGGGAGCAATTTCTCTTTACTAATATTTTCATCCTAGTTTTATCTTCCCCTAAATTAGGTAGAGACCAATCTGGCCCATTTTTAAGCTCATCAAAGTTTTCCTGCATAAAATCGAATTGTGCATGCTCTGTAAAGCTCAAAGACTGCGAAAGTTAGCTCTTCCAAGAGATCTCATCTAAACTTTCACAATGCTATTTAGGCTGTTACGTTACAACGAAAACAATTTATAAGGCAATAGAGTGAACCAAACATTGCTGCATTGTTCCTCCAGTGCTTCAGAGGGCTTGAGGAGACGTCATGAAGGTCTGACGGCGGCTTGGGTTTTGATGTTCTTCAGACAGCAGGCGACCATTACTTCCTTTTCACGTCAGTACGTCAGTCAGCGGCCTTTATCAGATTCCACCAACTCCGGGGAATCTAATTGGATTCCAACAAATCGAATCTGTACACTCATTTTCTGGGAAGTTTAAGAGTTCAATCAAAGATGAATTACTTTGTCCATGCTTGTTCGGGGCCTTCCATCATCAAAAAAGTAAGTGTTTTCGATACCAGCCTCCTGCATGGAGGCACGATGTGCATCAAGGATCAAAGAGCGGTCATTGCCTATACCACTAGACAGAAATATTTCAGTCCAATTCAAGATGGAAGATGAGTTAGCTCTTCAGATCTCTGCGGTGCAGTCAGAAGTTTCAGGGCATGCGACAAGTAAGGAGGGACAATGCTCGTAATCAAATTTGTATATTTCCTGGAACAATATTGAAAAATTTATATGTTTTAAGCTTTATTCGGATGGCTTCCCTAAACCAGACGACAATACTCGAAAAGCAATCAGGCTATTGCTCCCTGGCTAACTCTTTTCAGATGTACGATAATCAGAATCCATTCATTATCCAATTGTTAGTAATTGAAATCTAAATCAATTTATACAAGATTCAACATTTGGACTATTTGGCTTTCTTACATGACATGAGTGGGTATGATTAATTCCTTTGAAGGAATCTCATAAAGAGATAGCAAGAATGCCGGCGAATTTAAGCAAGTATTTAGGTATTTCTCGCATGAAGGAATGACGATTTGATTGATTTAGCTCTCTGCAAAATGCTGGATCGAAAATAAGGTATAAGAAAAGTTTCTAGCTCAGAATGACTCTATTCAGAACAAAGTTATTTATTAGTTGAAAAATGCATTTGAAAATTGGCTCTACTTGACCCTATTTTATGTTACGATCAAAATTTACTCTAACTTCAACTTAAGGTGGGAAACAATTGGATTCCAGCCCTTACTTGTGAGGGTCCGTAAAGATTTCGACTGAAATTCAAGAGAGCTGCTGGTGTACATTATATTGTTGCAATGGTACTTTGCGCTAAATCCTTCAGAGAAAATCACTCTACAGTAGTTTTACTCTGCGCGCTTGCCGATTTTAGAACGAATTCGTGAATAGCACCGTTTTAAGACCGGGCAAAATCAATTGGTCGTTTCGGTGTATTTGTTTAGCGCTAACAGCCAAAACCTTTCATGGGATGTGCCACGCTCTTTCTGCGCCCTGAGTTACCGTTTATTGCTCCAGTAAATTACGGCCAGTGGACCGGCTCGAGACCCAACTAAAATAAGGGCATCTTCGAGGTCACGAGGATCTGCGGGAACCTTTTAAGTTCTGTTCATTGAGGTCAAATAATGTCCACTAAATCACAGTTTTGTTTGAGCCATGCTTTCTTTTATGATGATTTCGTGAAAAATTCTCATGGTCATCAATTTACGTTGCTTTGCTTGGCAAGCCTTCGTGCCCGTTTGGAAAGTAGGGCAGTTATCTGAAACAAGAAACACTCGGGTGAAATTTTCCTGAGATGATGCCATCTTCAATGGTATTTTTCATTACCCTGTCAGCGTGAGGGAGCATTTAATATAGAGTTACAACGAGTAAAATAGCTGTTAATTAGAGGATTTCCTAACAAATAGAGAGAGAGTGAGATAGAGAGAGAGACAGGAGCCCGCTTCATTTGTACCGAGCGGTGGACCAAAATGTAGGAACTAAAATATTGACTATTTTTCCTGAGAAAAGAAGTTTCTGCAGACAACACTTGGTGAGAATTTCGTTGATAATATATTTTCCTGGGAATTTTCGCTTACAGAAAATGTTTCCGGACAGCCGAAAGAAATGTTAAATTAAAAGCTTAACCTGATTCGAACACGATTTAAAAAAGACTGAAATTCTGAACGATGAAAAAATAATGCGGGAATTTCTGGAATGACTCGCGAAAATGTAAAAAAAAAACATTTTACACGAGTCTGTTTGAAATGATTTGAAGAGTCCGTTGCCAGCAGGATTTTAGCTCTTGCTGCAATGGAACTATTGTGAAGCATCCTAATCCATTTCATGAGCAAATTTTGTGTAAGTTTTGAACTACGAGGTTGAATTTTAGCAATATTGTCGTGTCTTTGTTTGTCACCTGCAGATTCTGTTTAGTAGACCTTTCTTATAAATGAAACACTTGTGATATCAAACAGAGTTGTTTTATGCAAGGGGCTGTCAGCCTCATAATTTCTGTCAGATTTAAGAAATCAAATCGATTTTTACCATCAACTATTAAAATGTTTGTCACTCTAACTTCCTTTCATGTACGCAAATAAGTACAGCATAATATTGTCCGTAAGTTCAGGAGGAAGATAATTAATTTTCATTTAAAATAGTTTTGAGTTTTTTACTTAAGTATTCATGCATCTTTCCCCACTTCTGAAATTCATCAAATGTAATAGTGAATTAAAACTAAATGACAGCGAAAATGTGAGCCCTTGTCGAACTTTTATTTCAGAATAGGCCTTTTAAGAAGCCTCTTTGAGCTCGAGAATTTGAGATCTCGGAACTGATTCTTACACTCAAATTACGTGCAGCTTTTCCAACACATATCACAATGCTTAAGGAAATACCTAGCTCGTTAATTTTTATCCAATTTTTTCTTTTAAAGTTCACCCAAACGTGCACCTAGCTGCTAAACGTCTTCCTGGAAACCTGGTTATTCTAAGAACTTTTAAAATGGTGGGTAAAATAATCTCAAGAGAAACGCGCAATTTTCAGTAAGCTCTTCTCTTTACACCGTCGGCGCGCTCTCCACCACCAGGTGCATCTCTGGACTTGCAGTTACGAAATAGAATTAGGGGCCTGTTTCCTGCAAGTGGCCACTCAAAGAAAATGAATGAGCAACAGACTGACCAGTTCTCTAGCAAATAATTGTCTCTGAGGGCCAAGTATCGAGTCTCTGCCTCTACACGACACCCTGAGTCTGGGGCAAGAATGGTGGGCTGGGATCGGTGGGCTGCTCTATGGGGTGACATAAATCAAGTAGGGATGCAAGTAAGAACTTCGTTTGGCTGTGCATGTGCACGCAGTAGGTGCTGTTGCCCTCTGCGTAAACAGCCGTCGAATCAAATGAATTTACTTCCGCTTTTAATAATTACAGTTAACCGACACGTTACGCAGTGTAGAAAGATGCACACTTCATAAGTTAGTATTAACCGTATTTTCATGAGCACGCAGCACGGTCACGTGCGTACAGTACGGTCTCGAACATGCAGCAGGGTCACGTGCACGCAGCACGGTCACGTGCACGCAGCACGGTCTCGTGTATGCAGCACGGTCTCGTGTATGCAGCACGGTCTCGTGCACGCAGCACGGTCTCGCGCACGCAGCACAGTCTCGCGCACGCAGCACGGTTTCGTGCATGCAGCACGGTTTCGTGCATGCAGCACGGTTTCGTGCACGTAGCACGGTCTCGTGCACGCAGCACGGTCTCGTGCACGCAGCACGGTCTCGTGCGTACAGCACGGTCTCGAACATGCAGCACGGTTCAGTGACAGGTCGTAATGAGGCAGCGCTGGCAGCTAACGAAGCAGGTGCGCCAGACGTGCAATTGCTGATCCTGACGATATTGGAGCCCGGCCGCGGCCGGGCGATAATGAGGCTCCTGTTGCGTGATGATTACCACCAAGTCCTGTTAAGGTGGTAAATGGAAAATAAATGGAGTCATATAGTCCAGAAGGCCGGGCGTTCATCAGACGGGGCGAATGGACGGTTATTGACATTCATAATTATGTATCTGAGATTTAATCATGAAGTTATGCTTGCGTAAATCCGTTTTAAGCGGTGTCGTGCGCAATCAGAAAATTGAATTGTTGGTTATTGGCGTTGACTTCCATAAGTATGTACATAAGATTAAATCATGACAATCCAACAAGTTAGGCTTCTCGAAAGTGTTTTAATCGGTGTGAAAAAGTTGATTATTAACATTCATAATGATACACCTAAGATTGAATCCTGATGTTTCAATTAGTTCCGCTTCCCTGAAGCTGTCCCGATCGCTGTCGCGTGGAATAAACAAAAAATTAATTTTTATTTTCCATTTCATTCACATTCTCTGAGTCCATCGAGTACATCCGGTAGCACGTCAGTTTTGGCTTATTTATTGAGAATCAAACATTGAATCCGGATCAAAGCTGGTCTACCATTTATATAAAACAATAGTTACATATCGTGTAGAGTAACGTAAACAGAAATTGTACCTCATACTTTACTTCATTGTTAATGACAAAGAAGGAGGCAGCACATTTGCCTCGTAATATACGTTGATGCTAGATGGAAATGGGTCATTAAATTCTATGTTCGTAGAAGTTGACCAGAAAATGCTCCTTTTACATTTCGGAGGAAAAGATGTAATCAAAACTATCATTAAAATGAACTCTGTTTCAATTTGTATTGATATTTTGAAGTAAGAGTTTAATTGGAAATCCCAAATCACTCTTATGCCAGTTTTAAACTCGTACAAATACATCACTCCACATCTACAATCTCGGAGCGTGAGCCAGAAGCATTCTTTGCAGAAGAAATAATTATATATCTATTGGGCGTGTCAATTTAAACGAATTAAACCAAATGTAAAAAGATAATGTTCAAATTGAGCATAATTTAAAGAAAACATTCGAACCTTTGCCAGATTGTTGATAGCAATTCTAAGCTCGGATAATCGACCTGGATTATGATAAATACTGACAACACTTGAACGTGTCATAGCTTTACGGAAAGGCTAGTGAATCTGATGCGTAGCTGAAAATTGTGTAGCCAGGCTTGCTTACCCACATCAAGGACTGCAGCCCAACAATTAGCCTTTTTTACCAACATCAAGGGCGGCAGTTCTGCAGTAAGGCTTTTTTACCAACATCAAGGACGGCAGCCCTCCAGTAAGGCTGTTTTACCAACATCAAGGACGGCTGCCCTGCAGTAAGGCTGTTTTACCAACATCAAGGACGGCAGCCCTCCAGTAAGGCTCGCTCTCTACCCACCACGAGACAGTCTGGAGGACCGTCATGGGTAGCGTCAAGCTGTCGCGTTCCGTCGTCTTATTAAATCCTTTCTTATGGACGTGGCTCCACAAGGGCGAATTTTAATTGATTCTGCTGACTAAGATGGAGTCGAATGTAGGCTCTTCAATGGTGAATGAATACAGGGTGGGCAATAAGTAAGGTATCTTTTTAAAAAAGATACAGCAATAAACATCTAAATAGTAAAAAGATCAGGGGAATTTGGAATTGAAAAAGGAGATTTAAGGGATAATATGAATTTAAGTATGGAATGCAATATCTTTTAGATAAGCCCCATCATTAGTCAAACAACAGTGCGCTCTCTCAAAAGTATTGTTCATCATTTTGCTTAACGTCTCAGGTGTTCTGCTGTTATTTCCTCAGTGATGTTTTGTTTTAATTCCTGTATGGTACTAAGCATGTAAATGCAGACCTTTTTACAACAAGTATCTCTAGAGAAGGGAATCAAGGAGGCTTACATCTGGAGATGAAGGCGGCCATGGTACGTCGCCATAACGTAAAATTAATCTGTTAGGAAAAATTACCTTCAACATTTATATTGATTCTTCTTTTAATACTTCTAAATGCAAAACGTAATGATTTTCGATAGTGTTAACATTTAAAAAAGCTTCAAAATGTCTTTTTTATTTTAGATATCCTTCATTGCTTACTCTTTGTAGTTTTATTGCTATACTATGTTAAAAAGAAATGTCACTTATGGCCCACCCTCTATAATGATGGAATGCATTTTCTGTTTTTATCAAGCGAATAGATCTAGAAATGGGCACAATCGAAGTAGAATTTTTAGAATACAATGTATGCCCCCAGGATTTAACGTCCAATCTGCGCCTCACATTAGCGGCAACCGCACCTCGTTTTACAGACAGTGACTCAAATTAACGGTACTGACTACTTTCTAATTTGCACGCGTAACTCGTCAATTTAAGTGTGTTCTTATCCTGTTGTTAAACCATTTATAGTTAATAATTTTTGTTTTTATTACTTATCGTTCTGTGAGTACTTGCTAGGAATAAACAATTAGGGTTGGGACAAATTATTTGACGTAGCTTTTCCTTTACTAACGGCATTTTCCTTGAACTCGAGTACGTTAACGCATCGCATTAACGACTGCAACAGAATAAAGATACCCGACGCATATCATAAAACCGTTGTGCCCTTCTATCAACCATTAGCAAATCAGCCTGTTTGATGAAAATCTTTTACTTTCTATATGAGCAAAATTGTATTCCAAAGACCGAGTAAACTCGATTATTTCTTCCCTCCTGGAGCTTAAAATGAAACCAGCGCACGACTGATACCGTTTTTAAGCTATTACACAACAATCTTTGATGATTTTCCTTCCTCTCCATTCATTGTCCGTATTCTTGCACTAAAGCACAATATCGAGTCCTATATCCACTCTAAAACTCGCAATACAGGCACATTTATTTCCTAACAGTTTCCTTACGTTACAAGCGTCATTGAATCAAATTTGACGTAACACTTATTTTACCCACACGGATTTTTCGAGACCGCGTTAATCTGACCATCGCAACCTAAATTTCACTCCCGATAATGGACAGCATATAATTTAGAAGTTCCGATGTTTCAGTTTTCTGTAATACAACCTGCGGCGGTAAATCTATGTATTTGTTTTATTTAAAACAGCCATCCATTTTGGCGAGCGCGAGCAATTTTCCGAATGCATTGGTGTCAGCTAACACGGGCAAGTTTTGTTTGAAAGGCGCCAATAGTGACCGCGTGCTCATGTGAGTGTGATGGCAATAATAGATTATTTTAGCTTCGGTGCACTATATATGGCCAATACTGGCAGTACTAAGTGAATCAATTAACACGAAAGTGGAGAATACAACAGCACGAATCAGAGTACAACACTGAATTCCCATTAAATTACTATTCTTAAAGCCATTTTACAGCACTTCCATTAGTTGGACAGGTCCTAATTTGCTCAGCCACGATTCGAGTCATGCGAGTACCGAGTACAGTAACATTATCTCGCAAGCGTTGGTGACCAGCATTCTCCCCCACGCACACGAGGACCGCTGCCGGTCATCACGTGCTTTCCATTCATTTCATAAAATTCAGTGACGGTGCCGACGCTTTAGTCAAGCCTATAACTTAGGAAAATTGCTCTTGAACATAAGCGTGGTCGAGGCTAATGGTGGTTGCTTGCGCACGGCTACTGCCTTCGGAAGCGCCGAATATTACCCCACACAGTCGTGCAGCTCGGGCCGTAGCTACCTTATTGCTTCACTGATTTGCAACTTGGTCTCGAAATCAAACTGTATATCACGAGGTACTGTTGAAACAACTCAGCCAGCAGTTACGGTTATCTAAAGTCCGTCTACTTCTTGAGTTTTAGGAAAAATTTAGTCTTCCTGTAGCGTTATTGGGCAAACATTGTGCAATCCTTTCAAGTACCGGAAAAGTTGAGTCCGTCTCTTGAGTTATCTAAGAAATCAGAGAGTGCAAAACACAGCGTTTATTCCGTCTAGAGGCGGCAGCAAGCGGTCTTGAACTCTCCGCTGTTCGAAAATCAAATCATGAATTTCCTTTGTCTCGAGCCTTTGCTTTCCTTATTTTGTTGAAAGCCTGTAACCGGCGCTGAGGTTTGACTCCTTTGTGAGGCCCATTGAAGTAATTCGTGCCTTGAGTCTTAGATTGCGAATAAGGTCATAATTCCGACTTATTTCTCCTGCATAAAAAGGAATGTGTCCAAATTATTGTGCGATATTCACAAGAATGACAAGGAATTTAGTCTTTTAGTTCTACGATACAAATTAGAGCTACGTGCAGGAAAAAGAGCGATATTTAAAGAAGAAGGTTAAGACGCATTAAATTTCGAACGCCCGCAGAAATAAATGAGTATGATTGTGCTCTTGCAACTGTTAAAGAATTTGTTCAATTTTACAGTTACAATCGTACAACAAGTACAATCAATAGACTATTTGAATTGACTTTTTAATGAATTTTGACCCAATTCTTTCACTAACATTTTTATTTTTATTGCGTTTCTCTTCTTTGAGACCAAAATCTCTGTAATTTCTGAACAGTTCAAGTTACTAGCTTCTTCTTCTCTTTCTTCTTCCTCGGAGTTAAGATAATTGCCAGCTACAATGCGCGTGTCACGTGAATGATATTGCATTCGAGTGTCCTGTGGGCTGCACCAGGTGAGAATCTTGCTTCATACGTGGTAATTAACAAGCATTTTAATTCTCGTGGCGCATGCAATGTTGGGGGAGAAACTTTATGATTCAACGATGGAATCCAGGAACGTTCAGGAACAAAATGCACTAAAAGCTCGAGAATAACTCTACATAATTTTGGCGAAAAAAGATTTTTTGAATAATCTTTATTGAGCTTGAACCTTAGCCCACTTTGTATTCAAAGTGGGCTATTGATGGTGAAATCGTCAAGATTGGTTTTGATTTGATACGTAAATACAGGCAAAAATACAAGTCGTCTTCGATATGGGTCGTACTTGTTATACATAATTTGAGTGGTCAAAATTTTTTGTGCTATGTATTCGAAACACGTTCTTGAGTAAAATGGATTTTAAAAACCTGGAACTAAAACCTTTGACCAGAAAGCAAAAGGTGCGTAAAACGAGTACGGCATACGATAAATCGAGGTAAATACACACGGTAATACGGTAAATGACCACGGATCAAATGGTGCATACGACGAGTACGGCATATGGTACATCGAGGACTGCAGGTGCGAGTGTAGTACAGTGTGAAGATTTTTTTGACGCAGAATTTTTAAATAATTATTCCCCGTGGTGCCATGCAGGCGCACTAATGTGAGATTTTACTCCATGTCATATTTTCGTGATAATTGATGGTGCTTTAGTTATTAAAGCTTAGCTAAGTCTCAATTTGTCTTTGAATAAGACTCATTTGACTGACGTAGCAGTAGCGGTTAAAATACGGTATACCGAGAAATTTATATACCGTAAAATTGCTAGAAGTTCACCTCCTATGATTTATAAAATGTTATAATTACACGGACGTCGGCGGCGTGTGGTAATCCCAGCGATTCTTAATAGAAGAACCTTCAATAATTCTAACACGTTTTACCGTTGGGTTTCCAATACCTTACAACTACTGGCGTGGTGAGGGATGCGAGGAATGCGTGGTTTAAGCTTCCTTTCCCAAGGGAAGTACTCCCTGGTTACGTGGATTACCTTGCCTGAGCCAAGATTCGAACCCTGATCCTCCTGGCTGCGAGGCCATCACGCTAACCAGTACGCCATGGTACCCATTGATTCACTAAAAGAATGCTCAGTACTTTCTATCGAGCACTGAGCTGAGGAAATATTTTAAAACTTCTTTTCCCTGCATTGCGTGACTGAGTTGAGGTAATATTTTAAAACTTCTTTTCCCTGCGTTGCGTGACTGAGTTGAGGTAATATTTTAAAACTTCTTTTCATTTCGTTGCGTGCCTCAGTGAGTTGAAACTGGCAAAACTGAATATTAACATCCATGAAGCTAGCAGCTTATACTTCGATGCCAAAATATGCAGATGGCAATCAGGTTTTCATTGTTTTTAATGAACTTTTAAGTCTGGAAATATTTGTTATCTATTTTAAATACGATTAAGATGTCAGCCGAATCAGAGTACTTAGTTAAGCGAATTATCTAGCCAGTTCGTCATCAATTATTTCAATTTCATAACTGCATCCTTTTTGTGCTCAAAACTTCTCAATTTCATTCATAAAAAGAAGATGCGAAAGTCAATTTCGTTCATAAATTTGAAACATCTTACTTCGGTAGCCTTCAATTTAGAATCAGTGGAAAATAAGAATATTTCACGGCAGTTTGTTGCCGCACTCAAACAACGAACGTCAATTATTGGAGAAGAACTTAAAACAAGATTTTAAATCTGTTAAGTTACGAAAGGAGATTTTCCGTAAAAGACTATTGGATTCTGGAATCGATTCCTTAATGCGTCAAGTTCGGGATTAGCAGAGGCTGGAATAGCCTTCTGGAATTCGAGCCCGACCAAGTCTCTTTTGCTGCCTCCTCCTCGGATCTTTACATGGCGGCCATCTTGGGGACTTGAAGTGTGATCATTTCGAGGGACAAGTTAATCAAGTGTTTCTCGAAGTAGCTACTCAAGTCTCGCACCTCCAAGGACCACTTGAACTCCGAAGTGGAATGTTCAACTCGAAGTTGTATCGCGAGAAACAAAGTAACGCGAATGAATTTCTTCAGTTGCCCTACTCGAAATTGGCTTGTTTATTCATCCATTACATGGAAAATGAAGAGAGTGTTTGGTTATTATCCCCCAGCTATGCCATGAATTCCCTGTTGATACCGTCGTCCCCCAACATGGTTTTTTTTCTTTCCTGATAATTTGATGCTGTGCAAATTCAACGCAAATTTGCCTGTGCAAAAATGTGGACATACGTCCATGCTCTCCGTGTTGATTGAGAAGCCATCGGACGAAGTTGCAGACCGTACCAATGATTATGTCACAACAAATAAACTTACGCCTTTATACTTCGCGTATGAAAAAATTTACGCTACTGTAATTCCGTAAACTTCTAGATAGATTTACATTTATCTCATGTACACACAAAATCAAAATTTCTGTCATTTATACTTGTGTATGTGGCATTTTTAGCACAGGATATCATCAAGGAATAAAGAACAGTTTTCGGAAAATTTTTGCTACATCAAAATTTCTTTTCACATTGGCAAATACTTTATCTTCAAGAAAATAATTTCGAGCACTTTTAATGATGTGCTGTTGATGATACAACCCTGAAATCTCGCCCACATCTAGCGCCCATCAAGTGGAAATTTTTTTTTTCGGTAAATACATATCCTTGTCAAAAAGTTTGTCGCATCCTGAACAAACGTGGATTTAACGAAAACAACCAAGCTTGATAGTCTAATGGATCTCCTTTTTCACTGATTACAACTTTCATTCTGTCAGGAATAGATTCTACAAGAATTTGCAAGCAATCGAAACGATT